>SJYQ01001098.1:80504-111820 GCA_006410935.1 Redunca redunca | reverse complement strand
TAATTTTAAGCAAAATAAAAAATTAAAATGACAATATCCCTTCTTTAAAATCTAAAAATTACATGATGAAGAGATGTAAATATATCAAAATGAAAACAATTAACAGACTCCAAGTAGAGAAATTTTCTTTTTGACTTCTTCCTATGTTTTAAAAAGTTTCCATCAAAGACACATCCATTTAATAATAAAGTTCTTACAGAACCAAGACACAGAAATGAATGAATTCTTAACTGTGAGAGATCACAAGCATTGTTTTCCGTCATATCAGGTGAGCAAGGTTTAAAAGAAAATTTACATTCTGATGTTTTTTTATCTAGATAGCATTAAATAATCTGAATGAAATGTTATCAAGACTCCTTTCCAGAGTGAAGGATAAATCGTATACACAACCAAGTGAAGAAGTACATTTGCCGAAGAATTTTCTAATGTCGCTGAGGCAAGGAAACAAATAGGGCACCTGTGCTCGCTGTCAATGAGCAAACTGACACCAAATTTAACTATAATTAGCCTTCATTTCATAAAGAGAAAACAGAAAGACGGGGGCTGGGGGGGGAGAAGGCACAAAGGTCCCCAGTGAAAAAGCTGGCTTCAATGCCTCTGATGGATCACTACAGAAATTTGCTTTTAACGTAAAACAGAGGAGTCTTGTTTTTTAGTTCAATAAAGTATTTCCAAACACTGCCCTGCTTTTCTGTTGTATAGATATTATATAGATTATGAATGTGATTTTTAAAAGAACCTTAATATCTCAAAAAAATATCTTAGTACAGAGAATGGTGGGGAGACAGAAATAACAGTTTCTAAAGGGCAACTTTGAGACTTTCAGAAAAAAGCTATTAATTTCTAACTGTGGTAATAATATTTGAAACAGATGTCTATCTACTTTCAAATCCAAACTGGATCATAGTTTACACAGTTTAATAAAACTTTAATTAAGGTTCTGCAATAGTGTAAACTGATCAGGTCATGCAACTAAACACTTGCTTAATACTGACATCTCTTCAAGCTCCATTAGTGCTAAACTCAACCAGACTTTTCCTAGTTCATCCAAGGGAAAATGTCATTCAAATAATAAACGGATACAATTTACCCCCTTATTTCATTATACAGACTTTTTCTTTTTTAGAAGTTTTCGAAATAGAGATGTTAAGTATCCCAAATTGAATAAAAAGGGAAGGAAATAACTTTGTTTCTAAGCACTTCTTGTTTCTAACTACGCACTTATTTTAATGAGTATCTGTGACTTAAAGTTTTGCATTTGGAAACATTTTGTAAGAAAATTGTTTCTCATTAAAATTGACCAATTAGGATCCTCCCTGGTGGTCCAGTGGTTAAGACTGTGCTTCCACTGCATGGGGCACAGGTTCCAATCCTGGTCAGGGAACTAAGATCCCACAATGTTGTGCTGCTGCAAAATAATTTTTTTAAAATTAAAAATTGATCTATTAATTCTGTAAATATTCTTCATCCCATTTTCATAGAAGAGTCTCATATAGTTACCTCCCAAAGTAGGCTGAGTGCCTACCACTTAAAGACATCTAAAATAAAGGACAAGACTGAACATTCATTGAACAATTACTGTATGCCAGGCAGAGTTCTGGGTACTTCATTTAATTACCACAGCATCCCTACCGAGTTCTACTCCTACTATCCCCATTTTACAGATGAGAGCACTGAATGGAACAGCCAGAATACAAACCTGGGTATCTGACTGCAGAGTCCACTGCAGAGCATCTATGTTGGTTTTAGTCAAAATACATTTTGATACATTCCCATTTCATGTCCTAGAATGTATTTAGAAATTAAAAAATGGTAAATTTTTAAAAACCCTAAGGATCCTCACATATTCTCAAAGGGAGAATTTCCATAACTACATAGAAATAAAGAAACAAAGTAGGGAAGGCAATCAATCAATCAACACTGACCTAGCATCTTTCGTGTGCTATATTCCATATTGTGAAATATGAGGAAAATAGAGAAACAAGGCAGCTTTTGGTGAGGATGCTAATTACACTAACAATCCAGGAAACTAGTAAGTACAAATTGATGCAGTGCAGAATATTTAGAATGGAAGAGGGTACAAAGTAATGGAAGGAAAGTTACTTCCAGGGGGTATGTATTAATAGAATACATTAATTCTATGCATTAATGTCCATACATGAGTCCAGGGGGATGGGATTAACAGACTCTGTTCTGAAAATGAAGCTGTTTGCCAGAAGGAAAGATGCTAGAAAAGCATCAGTGTGAGAAATTCATATGTAAAGTGATATATGTTGGCTGTAATTTTTTTTTTTTTTTTTTTTTACTATTTTTTCATTTTCAATCCAACCTCTAAGAAAGAGTCCACATAAAGGGAATTTCCCTTACTCTGCTTCATACTTTCTCATTTTTGATTCAGGAATTTTAGTGTCATGAATTCTAATGCATTCACTATGGACAAAACATTTTCAGCATTACTTAAGAACTTCAACTTTTTCCTTATCTTATTTCCCTTATCTCGTAAGAGCAAACAATTCACGTAAAACAGACAACTCTACAGTTTTCAGTGGAGGCTTCCTGCTTTATATCAACAGTAAATGCTCCAGGATAAACTTTAGGGGCTGTGATTATTTGTTTCCTCAATTTTATTTTACTTTGTTCAGTCGCTCAGTCCTGTTCAACTCTTTTCAACCCCATGGACTGCAGCATGCCAGGCTTCCCTGTCCTTCACCATCTCCCAGAGCTTGCTCAAACTCATGTCCATTGAGTCAGTGAGGCCATCCAACCATCTCGTCCTCTGTCTTATTTTATTTGTTTTACTGGGTAAGCATAATTTCCTCATCCTATTTTACTTTATTTGGTAAGTATATCTTTCTTTAGCATAGACTCTTTCAACACATACAGACATACTATACAGATAGGTTGCACAGAAGTGGGCTGGGATCAAAAACTCGTTATGGATAATCTAGAATATATCACTGAAACCTTCAAACATATAAAAATAACAGATGATTGTTGTATGAAACTATAGTTCTTAAAAGGAAATTACTAATCAACTTGAAAATAATAAAAATATATCAAGCTGTCTAGACATTTAAAGGCATCTGAATATTAAGCCAATCCTGGAACAATATAAGGAAAAGAATGTTTTAGAAAGAATAGTACGGGGATTAACTGCTCATAAGGAGAACCAGGTTATCTGCACAACATCTTAAACCTAGTTCAGTCCTAGCTTTATATTTAAAAGGGCTCTAAAAGACATTACTTAGTATGTGGCATTACAGAAACAGTTAACTAAAAGGCACATAGAAACAATCTCTTATCAGTGAAAAGTTATAATCACCAAATCAAATTCATCATATTGCTGGGATGTTCTGCATATTTTTTTCTTTTTTTCAATTTACTTATTTTAATTGGAGGCTAATTACTTTACAATATTGTGGTGGGTTTTGCCATACACTGACATGAATCAGCCATGGGTGTACATGTATCCCCCATCCTGAACCCCCCTCCCACCTCCCCATCCCATCCCTCAGGGTTGTCCCAGTGCACTGGCCTTGAATGCCCTGTTTCATGCATTGAACTTGGACTAGTGATCTATTCCACATATGGTAATATGCATGTTTCAATGCTGTTCTCTCTGCATATTTTATCTCAGTAAAATTACCCACTATGATCCAGTACGTGTGTGTGTGCCCAATTAATTGCTTAGTTGTGTCCAACTCTTTGCTACCCCATGGACTGCAGCCCACTAGGTTCCTCTGTTCATGGAATTTTCCAGACAAGAATATTGGAATGGGTTGCCATTTCCTACTACAGGGGATCCTCCTAACCCAGAGATCAGAACCTGTGTCTCCTGCATTGGCAGGTGGATTCTTTACCACAGCTCTACCTGGAAAGGCCATAATCCAATACAGCCAACTTTTAAACTGAATCTGACTTCTGAACAAAACTAATTTCAACAATTGCTTCAAAGTTCTTAGAAAATAATTCAAAGAATGTATCACAACAGTACTGATTGCAGAGTCACTTTCTATTAACAAAAATTATTTGGGCTTCCCTGGTGGCTCAGATGGTAAAACGTCTGCCTGCAATGCGGGAGACCCAGGTTCAAGGCTTGAGGAGGTAGGCTACAGTCCATGGGGTCGCAGAGAGTCAGATACGACTGAGTGACTTCACTTTCACTTTCCAAGGGTTTATTTATAAAAGTATATAAAATGGTACACTGTAAAATTATATGATTTATAAATATCAGTCTCTCATTTGAAGAATTATAAAATACCAAAGGTAACTAGGTTTGGAAAGAACTTTTGTGAACACTGTTTCGTCTCAGAAATTTCAAAAAGCACCTAAAGAAAAAAAAAAGATACAAAGATGTATTAGTTACAGTGTCTTGCTCTTAAAAAAACTAATGTCACAGTGTAATTATTAACCATGATAAGATTTGCCCATCTGGGTTATAGAATCGTAGCATTTCAAGCCAGAAAGACCTTAGAGAGCTTGGCCAATCTTTTATTTAACTGATCAGTCTCAGGTTACAAAACTAATTATGGCCTTTCCTGTCTCCCAATTGTGTGCTATTTTCAACATATTACTTGCTTCTCTCCCCTTGAAAGAGAGAACAGAATTAAAATGCTAAAATAATAATAAATGTATTGAAACATATTACTCTATCTCATCCATTACTGTGATGAGAAACTGCAAAATATGAATTATCTGACCTGAAAAATGAGAACACAAAGAAGATTTGAACTATATAAGATTATGAAAGTTAAAGTAAAAAATAATCAACTAGTCCTTCCTTATTATATGGTTTCATAATAAAATTATGAAGGGTTATTCAATGATTTCAGTGGCAGGTAAAATTAAAACAAATAAAAGGAAATACCCTTGACATGCATAACAAGCCTCCAGAATACACAAGGTCACAGAACAGAGGTCGCATCGTTAAATCCAGTAACATGATTTTGAAATAATCTGGATCATTAGTGAAGCAAATATCTGATTATTTATGTTCAACATAGATATAATTTTCCATAATGGAAAAATTATATTTTGGAATATAAAGAGTCACTAAGGAAGCTTTCTCTTTGTTACAAATTATACTCTACCTTAATGTTTTTGTGACCTATACATGCCTTTGGAAAATCAAATGGTGATTACCAGACTAGCAAAAATGTGAGGACTTAACTTATATATAATATTTATAATATTAACTTTTAAATTTATCATTTCACTTTTAATGCCTAAATCCATTTTAAAGTTTGCTTTCCCCACAGCACTTTTGCTCCATGTAAAATATTTTTCAACTAATTATTCTGAAAACTAAAGATTTCTTCAACAACTCTACCTCAGCTAAGCTCTATGGCCACAGCCAGCAGACCCCTTTCATTTAAACATGCGAAAAATAAAGGTATTACACTTAAAATAAAGAAGAGGTTTTATGATTCTTTGAAAACCACTGTATTAATTTCATTTTCATTCCAACAGTCTAATAAAAATAGAGACAAAATATATGTCATATCCCTATTGCAGATGATCTAGAGTTCATTTCAATGTTAGAAAAAGTGATTTCAAGATCAAACTCTACTGAAAGGTTTTTATTGTATTTTTAGTGGAAACTTTCTGGTCCCTCCAAATAAGCAGATTTTTGCCAAGCCCCCAGATCCAATGTTTATTATTAGGTTTATATTATAGTGGTTCTTTCAAAATAATTTAATTAATGTCATTTCCGATAAACTGATCAATTTTAAATAATTTTCATCATTTGCATCTGCATATTCTTAGCAAACTACCTGAGCTATTTGGTTTCCAAAATCCACTAAAACATGTCACTACATTTAACCCATGTTAATGACTTCATGTCCCTCTCCCCCTCCCTCACAAAAAAAGAAGCACAGCACAGAAAAATGTGGATCGAATGGAAGTCACTTTAAGTAAAAATGTGTTAAGTTTGCTCACAACATCTTCCACATGCAATTTTCTCTCTTACAACTGTGCACAAGTCCCTTTCTTCTTCCAAGAGTCTTTGGACCACACGGGCTTCTCTCTGTTCATCTTTGTACCATCAATAACCAATACATGTCTGGCTCTAAGAGCCCTCCAATA
The DNA here is from genome assembly GCA_006410935.1 of Redunca redunca. Taxonomy (NCBI): domain Eukaryota; kingdom Metazoa; phylum Chordata; class Mammalia; order Artiodactyla; family Bovidae; genus Redunca; species Redunca redunca. The sequence goes on along the minus strand of SJYQ01001098.1, from coordinate 105,733 downwards.
CTGAGGTACAGATTTAAAATCAGACAGCCCTATATTAGAATCCCCCACTAACAACTGCGGAACCTCACTATGTCTTGAGTTCCTTCATCTGAAAAACGGAGCTGGCAATCACTATCTTAACCATGATGAGCTTATTTATTAGCTCACTTCCTGGAACATAGGAACGACTCAAACACAGTAACCTCTATCTTTTGCCTGCTTATATATAACTGTATTTCAGCCATCCACATTAATGCTAAAATTTCATCTCCTTTATCCTCAGCCCTTCAAATTCTCCCAATATAATGTTATAATTATTCATTGGCAATTTGGCAAATTTATGAGGTCAATATATGCTGAAGCATAAGGTCACCACAGAGTTTAGCAAACAATGGTAACGGGATGGGGGGCTAGCTTTGACTTTTTTTAGGGCTAATCATGTCTTGGAATACTGAAAGCTGTATGGAGCCTCAAGGGAGAAACCAGTGAATATAATCCACCCTATTTAAAAAAAAAAAAAAAAAAAANAATCCACCCTATAAAAAAAAAAAAAAAAAAAAGCCCTTGACAAAGTACTACCACAAGTTATTAGAACTGAGTCATCATAGGATAGATGAACTTTTAACTGGAGAAACAAAGATGACCATAAAAAGGAGAAAAAAGACATTATTTTGGCAAGAAAACTATAAATAGGGAAGGTGCTAGAAGTGGTCTTATTCAACATCTTTATAAGTGATGTAGGAGAGGAAATGTAGATAAAGTTTTCCAGGATTTCAAAAGATACTAAGTTTTTCCAGTATGTGAGATGCCAAGTCAGTGGGGTAACCTACAAGGTTTCTGAAACTTTATGAGTTACTAGGAGGAAGACATCAAGTAAGATTTAAAGTGGAAAACTATAGGGTTAGACATGTAAGGTGGAGAAGGAAATGGCAACCCACTCCAGTGTTGCCTGGAGAATCCCAGGGACAGTGGAGCCTGGTGGGCTGCCATCTATGGGGTCGCACAGAGCCGGACACGACTGAAGCAACTTAGCAGACATGTGAGAAAGCATAGAGACTGTACTTCTTAAGATAAATGGGCCTTAGATAGCATAAATAGGAGCACAGAAGTCACTGTGTCCCCACAGCCAACAAAGCTAACAATGGGACTGACATCACTCAAGAACAAAAAACATGCTTTTCCCTCCAATTTAAAACCACAGTTCATTTTCACTTAAAACACTACACACAGATCTAGTCTAACATTCCACTACTTACTGAAGGATGAAAAATTATAATTCTAATTTTACAAAGAAAGAAGGGGAAATAAAGATCTAGAAACTGAGGAAAATCCAAGTGAATAAACATAAATGATCAAGTGGACCACAGGACAGCCCCGTGAAGAAAAACAAGACAGACGAGCACTTTCAGTCTGGACAGGTGATGGTTACAAGGAAACACTGTATATGTCAAACCTCAACAGGCTCTGTATAACGACAGAAAATATGGACAAGCCATACAGAGCTAAAGAACTGCAGCTGCCAATTCAACTAGAATACAAATATAAAGTCAAGAAGTTAAACTGAAAAGTTCTCATAAGTTCCAAAAAGAGCACCGGTGTGTCTTGAGGAAAACTAAGATACCCGATATAATACAAAATTTTAAAAGTGAAATCATGGAACACCAGTCACACCTTCCCTAACACAGTCCCCAGTGGCACTGCCTAAAGACAGAATAACAGACTGACTCACCATGGCACCTCACTGATGTGCTCATCGACTTTTCATCCTGTCTTTCCCATGTTACATCTGTTTATGCTCTGCGTTTATTTTTTGATAGTGTATCATCCATGATTTTAAACATCTTTCCCCTTAGAGTAATACTCAGGTTATCTCTGACACATATGGCATGAAGTTTATTCATATTGCATAAATATTTAACAATTCCATTCATAAGAAAGACATTATTCACAAACTGAAGATGTAAAATATTATTGTTAAACTGCATTATACCTTCCAGGTTTAGAAGAAATGAGCCAAAAAAGGAATCTATGGTCTCATGGTAAGTCAGCTGCATGCTAGTAAGTTATTAGAAAAACATCTAAGAATGCTTAATAACACCTTTCAAATCACAATTATAAATACATANATATCTAGCAATACATTTCATATGTTTGTGCCATTTTTAACTTTAGCCATTAGAATCCATTTCTTTAAATGTTTCAAGCATGGTCATTTCATAAAAATAGTATGAGTGAAATTATATAATAAGTAATTTCATAAAATAAAAATTCATCTTGCTATTACTATCATTTCCATAATATTATTAAAGTATTTTAAGATTATGTCTACAGAATACCAAGTCATCATTCCAATTATACTAACTCAGTCAAAACTCCAATCAGTCAGAGGATAGAAAAGTCAGGAAGGGTCGTGAAAATCCTCTATGGAGATTAAGGATCATAGAAATGAGAATGTTTTAATCCCCTCTGGCTCAGGAAAAGTAGAGAAAACAGTGTTTTCAAATCAAGTGCAAAACTGATAAAAAGTAAAGAGGGGAGGCACGACTGGGATGGTGGAGAGTACAAGAGAACAGAAATGAGCACCGGTGTATTCACAGACCTGAGGAGATGAAGAGCTGCGATTCCAACATACAGGTCATTGCAGATACTGGCAAAGGTTTTTTGCTGTTGTTTTTGTTTTGTTTTGTTTTTAAAGTTAAATATCTTTAAACTGCTAAGTAGGAAGTATTCAAGAAATAAAGGTATTACGTCATAGTCCTGGTTCAAGCATATAAAACACACCGCCGTGCTCTTGATGCCAAAGGATAACTTTTACAGTTAGAAGAATCTGAAACTTCAGTTCTTCTGAGCAGTTTTCAAATTCTTCATGACTCTGTGAAATAACAATCTAAGAGAATGCAGAAAATGTAGTACAGAAAATGTAGGCACATCTTTGATGTGCTTAAAGTACAGACTGTTTCAAGGCAATGTATTTACAACAAGTTTTAGATTTTCTATTTTCAGAAACAATAACACCTGCTTTTCTTAGCAAAAGGTGTCAAGACAAACTGGAAGACATTTTTGGAAGAAGTTAATTTATATATGATTGTTTTATCTCAGCTTTACCATACTCTATGGAATGCTAAAAATGATAAAAAAAAATTAAGATAATCTTAAGTTATATGATTAGGAATTGCTTAGTCTTTACTTAACAAGCAAGCATACATTATTCCATAAATATGCATAATTATGGAGTAGGAAATGCCTAATTTGCCTACAAAAATTGGAAGAGTTTGATGACTGAAGCAAGGAATGAATCACATCCACGGAGAATTACTAAGAAAAAACATAATCAAACATAAATGCTACAGAACACAAAGATCATTTTCCAAATTGGTTCCAGAAACAGCTCCTAGGTAAATTTCCATGAAAAGCTAATTTAATTCAATTAAACAGTATAGCATGGTTTTTTTCTTCAGAAAGAATTTAAACATTTTCATTTGCTACAGATGTTAAAGATAAGTGTTTTAAAGCATGATTGATTTAATCTTGAGATAAAGATTCAAAATTGTTGAAATATTTTGAATAGAAAAGGACTTACTGAACAGACATATTTTAACCCCAAAAGCATCCCTCACTTATAAAGTACACAGAGTAAAACAACATTTAGTATTTTTTACATCTTTACATTATGTACTGACATACAGTGCAACATTGTTTCTCACTTAAAATATAAAATTACAAGACAAGATAAAAGAGAACCACACATTAGTATATTATTAGAATCCTACAACTCAAACATGCAATGGAAGGAAGAAAGTATCATTTAAAAACTGAGTAACAGTTAAATTTATCCCAGAATAATTCAGGTTTCCCTGTATAACTTTTCCGAGTTAATCTCAACAATATATAAGTTCACTCAGGCACTCAGGATGACTAAGTACTGCCTCCAAAGCAGACTGGTCATGGGTTCTGGTGCGTCCATCTGGCTGTCGGCTAGAACACTGGAATGACTCATAAATGAAGCAACCTGAGGTCACCTACTCCAGGTCTCTTAAAGAGAACTGCCAGCTGTTTACCAGGTGGTTCCAATTTCCGAGAATACTTAAAATGAGAAACTCGTTCTAGATACACCATTTTATTTTCATATTGTCTCTGGCCACAGAACTGGGGAGGTTAGGAAGGAAGCTCTTTTGAAATGGAGATTACCAATCATCTGAAGGCCAGAAGTCATTACACGTCTGGGATTGAGAATAATACATAAAGTGAAAAAGAAAGGCAAGACACAAAATCATATTATACTATACTCTTAATTATATAAAGAAAAGAAAAAAAGACCCCAAAAGTTAATAAGCTATCTGTGTGGTAGAAAAGAGTGGTTTTAACTGTTAGAATTCTCTGTACTTCCCAAGTTCACTTCAAGGAATATGCATTATTTATTAGAAAAATAAAACAATTAGTAAATCTTTAGAAGACTATAAACCTTGGCTCTGTGAGCCCGAGAGGCCCTGAGTATACTTACATCTATCTATACAAGCAGAAAGTCTTTCTCTTGGTAATGAAGAAAAACATTCATTTTACCTTTAAAAGAAAAAGGGAGAAAGGAAGGGGAAGAAGAACTGGATTCCCAGTCTATAACAAGTGTGATAGGTAGAGGAACAAGTCTCATCTCTAAGGAGACAACAGATTGGTGAAATATTTGGCCAATTATTTGTATCAATTTTTCCAAAAGTTCGTTCTGAGGAACATTCGTCCAATGATATATGCAGGGAAAAATATAAGCCCCAAGGTCAAAACACCCCTTGTGGGGATGGTCACAGTGCATATTAACATAATTAAGGCTCACACAAGGCTTCAGTTTAAACATATCAGCAACTCCCAGACTTCTCTGATCATTTATTTACTTACTGAATGCCTCTGTGGTGTTTATTATGTACCTGACATTGTTCTAAACACTATACAAATATTCACTATTCTAATCCTCAGACCGAGGACATAGTCACTATTATTGCCATTTCCGTCTTACAGATGATGAAGCTGAAACACAGAAGGTTCAGCAACTTGTTCAAGGCCACACATCTACTAAGCAACAGAAAAAGGCAGTCAAACTCCAGAGTCCTCACAGTTCAGCAGTAGGCAAGGCTGCCACCCACGCGACCCTTCTTGAGCTATACAACCTGACATCCCAAAAACCTCTGCTCCATTGGAACATATCATGAAAACAATGCAATCAACTAAAATACAGTAGTATATGTAAACTGTGTATCTGAATTAGTTAGATAAATTCACAATGCTTCGAACTCCAATTTCTCACTGAATACGTGATGAGATAGAAATAAATTGCCATGGTGTTCGACCTAAAAATTTCAAGAATTGCTACACAAGAGAAATTTGGTTAGACTGTTTTCCCTCTCTGTGGTCACTGAATAAATTAGAAACTTGATTTGTAAATATAATGTTTAGTTCTTTACTTCTTGTCTCCTCCCCAGTCTTCAACCCAAGTAAAGACAAACATCTGCCTTTTTGTACCTACGCTGAGCAGAGTGCATTGTTCTAAGTAGCAACTCTTTAAGTATGTACCATGTTAATAAATGAATAAAAGAGTGAGTGAAACCAAAGCACTGCGTGAAAATTTATAGATTACAAAGCAAAGAATTGAAGCCAATAAACTGGTTGAGAGAAAAGCATTTATATAAGAATAGTGTAAGTTTTCTATGTCACTGTTGCATGGATAGAAGAAGCAAGTAAATTTGGTAGAAAGCAGGTGTCCAACAAGGTAAGAGGAGTTGACTGCTCTTACCAATTGAAGAAGGTTCCGAAAAGGAGGCAGCTTTTCAGAAGCTAAATCAACAGAAAACAGGACCTTAATCATTACAAATTTCTGAAAAATTGAAGAGGATTTATTTGGAAACAATTTAATAAGGTATAGGTGCAGTGTAAAAGAACCTGAAGGATAGTGCAATACATCAGGGGAGCTAACTCCAGAGATTACTGGAGTCCTGAGAAAGAAACTGACACAGAGAAGACTAGCTGAAGAGCAGAAGTGACAGTCTAAGCAGGGACACAGGCAGCCCAAGCTGATCCACCAACTTGGAGCAAACCAAAGAATCAATACCTGTTTCTCTACCCTTGTCCCTCTAATCTGTCTCCGGAGGTCCCCGGTGACATAAGCCATCTGGAAATCAACACAGTTCAGCCAGATATCATCCTGGACAGAGGACATGAGTACAAGGGTTGCGAGCAGACCTGGAGAGGGAGACAGAAGGCACTTCACACAGAAGCCAGTGGGTATAATGCAAGAGGTTTAAGCAAAATGAAGTTAGACAGGAAGAGAGAACATTCAGATACAGAAGAGACAGCTCAACTGAAAAGGATCTAAAGAAACAGTGAAGCAGAATTGCTAGATACAAACAACCAACTTGCCTGTAAGCCCATCTGAGCAGAACACACTTGTTAACCAAAGGATTTAGGGATAATCCCCCGTTATGTGTACCAGTGTGGCTAAATGCTTATTGGGCAACAGCAGAGCAGTAGCTTGTTTCCAGAAAAGAAACTGATGATAATTTAATACCTTTTACAGACGGCTGTAAACTCTTTTAGTTAGATAAAACTCACTGATTTCTATCAAGAGATTAATTTAGACAAAGGCACCATCATTACAGACCTTCTTGGAATCACCTCAGATTCATAAATCAACAAATTAACGAATGACAGACGTGTCTGTACTTGTTTTAACCTGTATCTATCTAACTGCTATAAAAATGACTAAAATGTTTATCTTAAGACAGCCAGGCAAGAAATCTTATACAGAGATACATTGGATTGTATCTCTTTTCCTTCAGCCAATAAGTAAATGCAAATGGCAGAAAAATCATTTCCAAACTTGCTACTTATTACCTTGAAAGCTGAAGGCACATGCAGCCATATACTTGTTGAAAGACAGGAAAAATAAAGTCAGCGGCATCAAAACTAGGCATCTCTAGTAGATTGCATCCAGCGGCATTCCACACGTATTTACTGAATGTTTACTGTATGCTCTTTGCAAAGGCTGGGATATGACAGGTGAGACCCAAATCTAAAATGTGGACTTCACAGTGAAGTCTTTCAAGAAGCAGACAACGTTTTCAAAGCTGAGGAGTAGAAAAATATGACACACTAACATGATCAGAGAAATTTCAACTTGCTTCCTTTCATTTGTAACAGGAACACAAACTTTATGTATACTGCAGTGAAGAGAGGTTAGCCGAGCATCCCCAGGTAGAGTCCAAGGCTCACAGAGTCTGAAAGAACCTCGCCATGACACCTCCCAAGGCATTCTGCAGCCTTGGAGGCAAGAAGCTTGCTTCCAGCCCAGCACATATTTGAAGGAAGATAAAGAGATGACATGAAGTTTCCCTGGTGGCTCAGATGGTAAAGAAACTGCCCGCAATGCGGGAGACCTGGGTTCAATCCCTAGGCTGGGAAGATCTCTTGGAGAAGGGAATGGCAACACACTCCAGTATTCTTGCCCAGAGAATCCCATGGGCAGAGAAGCCTGGGGGTCTGCAGCCGGAGTCGCAGAGTCAGATATGACTGAGCAACTAACATTTTTCAAAGAGGTGACATGTGGGAACTCTGAGGTGCTGAGGTCTGCAATTTCAAAGAAAAAGCAACTACTGAACCAGTGGACTGCTGCAGTATAGATCAACAGTGGGGGCGGGAGAGTGATGAGTGGATGGAGACCACACATTCTGACTCATGATTCAACCCAGAGACTCTTACTCAGTGATAAGAACAATGTCTGATCAATCTCTCAGGGTTCCACCCTTGGCCAAACCACCAAACTCACCCAGATCTTTCTCACAGCTTTCTGCATCATCTTCAGACATGCTTGCTCACACTACAGACAGACATGCTAAGTCACATTCATTCAATTCTGTTTAAAATCCTCCTGGGTAGGTCAATAAAACGTACTTTGAATAAAATGCATACTTTTTAACACGGGCATGGCAATCTCTCTGACCTCGTTTCTACCATTTCCCCTGACTGCCAGGGTGCCCAGCCTGCTGCTGTTGCAGTGAAAGTCTTATGATTCCCAGAATTTCTCCCAGATCTTCACTGCGCTGGCTCTTTCCTGTTCAGAAACATCCGTAAAGAGGCCTTCCTTGACCACCTCACACGAAGCAGCCCTGGTCACTGAACTATCGTATCACCCTGCCTTATTTTCATAATGGCAATGTACACCACTGAAAATTATCTTATGTGCTTGTTTATAGTTCATTGTTTTCACTCTTGACAATGAGAGTTCAATGACAGCAAGGGTCTTATGTCTCTTTTGGCTGCAATGTCCCAAAGTACACAATAATGACAGGCACAAACATTTAAGTAAAAATGAATGTAATTAAGATGATATGCATATATGTGGATGTTCTAAAATTCATGAAAGCAGATTATTTCTGGATGTCAACCAGGAATTACCTTTTTAATTTTTATTTTATATTGGAATATAGCCAATTAAAAATGTTGTGATAGTTTCCGGTGGACAGCAAAGGGCTTTTTTCTTTTAATACTAAAGATGAGCTTTAAAAAAAATCAGAAGTAATATAAAATGTCCCTCTTTTCCACTCCAAATCTTCATTTTTTCTCTCCAGACTATCTCTAAAAAGTTTCCATTTTCCTTAATTTTACTTATTAATTCCGTGTGAATGACTTTTAAATCTCTTTGTCTAGCTCTGGCCCCTTCCTCTCCCGGAATTCTGGCCTGCCTCTATATACTGCAACAGTTCTACTTCAATTTCTGCCATCACATCACATTTGGCATATGGAAACCTGAAATTAGTATCCCTCGGGCAAATGCAGTTTCTCCTTCTACTCTTAACACTTTTATCAACCATCCTTCAGATACCCAGAATTAAAACCCAGAAATGATCTTGATCATCAAATCATTAAATGATCTTGATCATTAAACTGGAAGGAAGATTGGAAAACATCAAGTGAAGCAGTCTTCAAGATTTTTTTTTTAAACTGTGTTAGCCTTCTTTCAAACAAAAGCTCACAGAGAAGTCTGATATGTAAAACAGATGAATCTGCAGTTGTTCTGGGAGTTCAACTGGTGGTCTCTGAAGAGACTTCAAAAAGAGCCCTTAATCTGGTCCAAACTTCCTTTCTTTTCTCCCTAGCCCTCTTCAACATACACACTGGAAGTTACAGAGGAGACAGTTTAAGTCCAGAGAGCTTAAATCTTCTTTGCAGGTAGAAATAATCAGTCTGCACAAGCTGACACAGCACCCAAAATAATGCTTAACACCTAAGAGCACTTAGGCAACTTTTCAAAAGATATTACGTTCATGCATATGTAGAATACGATTGTAAGTTATTGCAAATTGATACATTTCAGACATGACTCTTATTTTTTTGCCTGAGAAAGAATCTTCAGAGTTTAAGTAACTGTTTGCTTCTAATAACAGACAGATATACTCATTTCAAGTGGAAGAAGCCAGGCATGAGTCCAGTAAAAAAAAAAAAAAAAAAAAAACTGTGGCACAGTGACTATAAGGTCTCAGTTCTACGGCCCACGTGACTTCACTGTCTAGTTCTGAGCATGGTTTTCAAATTGTTTGGGCCTTGTCTGCTTCAACATTAATATTAATGTGTGATGAGATGCTCTTGAGGACTCAACACTCAGTCTATGCTCTATTATACCATGCTAACGTATTTCCCTGGAGCTACCGCATCTACAAAATGTAAGCATCACAAGTTAGAGACAAATTGGAAGAGAACAAATCATTCTTGAAGGATTTTTTGAGTGTCATGTGGCAGGTACTGTGCTGGGCCATCTGAAACCCAGAGAAACTAAGAAAAGGACCATATCCCATCTCAGAGAGGCAGAGATAAGGTGGCTTAAAAACATTAGGGAAGGCTGTGCTAGGTTGGAGTAGATGAAAACTGATTTTAGATTTAAATGATAAGTATGACTGCTGAGGAAAAGTGAAGGGCGCTATATGTATCCTCCCCCCCAAAAAATCACATTTTAAACTGCCTTATTCTTTTAACTAAATAATACAATCAGTATTTACTGTAGCAAAAATAAGTTATCAGGCCATCTCACACACTTTTCAGTTTATGAAGAAAAAATGTCAATTTCTTTTTGATAATCTTTAACAACTAGAACATTCTGAAGGGCAAATATGAACACACCATGAGTACAGGCAGCACGTCACTCAGGAACACGAATCTAACAGGCAATTTCAGACAACCCTGCCCAGGCTAAACGCTGTGTAGCACCTGGCAGACAAGGTGGCAAAGCCCCTATAAATAGTGATGATTCACTAACATGACATAAATCAAGATTTAACTCACCAAAAACTAACATTTTGATTTTAAATCACAAGTCAGTGCCATTAAAATTCATCAACAGACCCCAGCACATGAGTAATGAGATCGTATCAACTCATATCTTGTGACCAAAAGGAAAAGGTGGTTTTTCTAAATGGTAATTCAGATTGGACAAATAACACACTGTATCAAGTTTTGTAGCCCTAGGCCATATTTTGCTAAAAACAAAGGTACATTATGCATGACTAAAGAAAACAGTGAAAATCAGAGCAATTAATTTCCAGCTATGTTTCCCATAAAAAAAAAAAAACCACCATCACTGCTATGATTTGCTTATAGCACACAATCTTTTTTTTTTTTTTTTGGCATCGTACAATGATCCAAGTGTGTAATAACTTGCATATTTCACTAAGATGTAATATCCTTCAAAACATCCTTGTAGTGAAAGTTTTCCAAAGAAATTATTGATCTCTGGAATGTCTCGTGTTTTAAAATGACTGACAAATCCTTTTCTATTTTCTTTGCAGTTAGAAATAATTCTTCTTGATCACTAGAGTGTAAAGAGGTATAAGAGTACAAAGACTGAATATTTTCTTAAAGACAAATGTCTCAGTTGACACAGGACATTTCCCATGATTTTCCCAAAACAATAATTAGGAGAGCTGTCACTAGGATCCTAAAAAAAGTATGTAAGAAAAACAGTTATTAGTTGGCAACAGTTTAGGAGAGGGAGAAATTTCCTTAAGCGCTCTTTCAAATTATTTTCAAATACTTGTTAGCTAACTCCTCTCATTACTGATGGAGCCTCTTGTGTTTCTTTCCAGAATCTAGGAGCCTTTTCTCAGGTGGATCTGCTTTGCTGTGGATACATCTGATACATTCTCTTTATACGTCAGGGGCAGTACGCAGTTCTGTCCTGTTTTGTTTCATTGGCACCTTGTGGCTTCTCTGTCACTGACCTCACCTTGGTGAAAAGGAAACTAAGAACAATTCCTAATAACTCAAGGAAACCAGTGTTCTCATTCCATGGAGAACAAATTCGAAGGGTCCAAGACCCAGATGAAGAGGTACGGCTCAAAAGGAATAAGGCATCACACCAGAACTTCCAGAGGGTCTTCTCTAGTATCAAATAATCCTAACACCGCAAGGGACTGACAGAAACACGGAGCCCTGATAGAAACGGACGAGTAGATGGATGGGTGCGGAGAGGAGAGAGTGAGACAAGGGGCAGAAAGCCAGCCTCTAAATGAGAAAGACAAAAGTGTGGGAGGCTGGGTGGAAGATAAAGCGATAGGGAGGGACACACTGAGGAATAGAAAAGACGAGGACAAGAAAGAAACAGAGGGGGAAAGAGAGAGTGTGGGTGGGGAGAGGAAGAAGGCAGAGAAACATTGAGAACTTGTGAGAGAGCGACAGACAGGAAGAGGGGCACCAGAGGCAGCGTCGCCAGGGCTCAGGGGAAAGGACCGGCCCGCTGCGCACTTTCTCCCGCCGCAGCCTGGGTCTCGGGAGGCAGCCGGGGCAGGTGGCTCCGCGCGGAGCTGGGGCCCCCAAGTCCAGTCTCGGCGGGCTCGGCGCCTCCAGCGGCGGCTAGGTTCCTCCGGTCTCCCCGACTCCAGGCTTGCCCTCCCGCCCCCCATCCCTCCGCTCCCTGGGCGCACAGGTCCCGACTCCCCGCCTCGGTGCGTCCCTCCTTCCCGACCCCGAGCACGTGTCCCACCCGCAGCCGCCTCTGCCCGGGACTGAGGCACTGGGGCCGGGGAGCCCGGCAGAGCTGCCCGCGCACAAAGCCCCCTGGGCGGCCGCCGCCCCCACGGCGTGCGGCTCGCTCTCCCCTCCTCGGCGAGCCCGCCAGCCCCGCGCCCGGTGCGGCCCGTCCCGCACCGCCTGCAGCCCGCCTGACCGCGCCGGCTCGGCTCGGCTCCGCGGCCCCCCGCGCGCGAGCCAGGCGCCCGCCCTCCGGTCCTCTGCCCGCGCGCCTTACCCGTCGCCGCGCCCCGGCACTGGCGTCCTCGGCGCCGCCGCCGCGCGGTCCCGGGTCCCCGCCCGTCCCGGCGCCCCGCAGGCCCGCGCCCACTCCGCGCCCCGCGCACGGCCGCGCCGTCAACTTCTGGCCGCCGTGGCCGCTCTGCCGCCGCCGCGGGACTTTTTTTTTTTTTCCCTCTAGCTCCTCTGCTGCCTCTGGAATTTTTTTTTTCTTCACTTGCCCTCTCCAGCTCCCACTAGTGATTGGAGCCTGAGAGCCAAGTACTTAGCGGAGGGATTACTCTTCTCGACGCACTTGGAGCTGCCCCAGGGCCGCCGCCTGTGTCTGGAAGGGCGAGCGGACTTGGGGAGCCGGCTGCCTCCCGCCCTTCTACCGCCCGCATCCCCTGAATCCAGGCGGGGCACTTCCCAGCTCGGTCTGCCTCTCAGAGCCTCACCTCTGTTTCAATCACAGATGCTTTCTCGGTCCTGTGTAAGAAGGGGTTTCAAAAAAAAAAAAAAAAACAGGTTTGAGGAACAAAGGTGGGATTACTGTACACTGAGAGCTTGGAAGGGGCTCCCAAAACTGATCTAGCGCAGCGGACTGAAACTCATCAAGGCCATTGACACTTTGGAGAAGTTGATAAAAACTTTAACACACCTCGTAAAAAATACACTTACACGGCAAATTATGCCTGCAGTTTTGGACGAGGAGTGTAAGAACCCTGAAACAGGTGGGCCTCCTAGGGAAAAGAAATATTTCCTTTCTTCAAATATTTTGAAATTCTCACACACAAAATAAAGAACAAGGAAAAATCTTCCATGTGTATTTGATGAAATTTTACAATCAGCATGTTAATATCAGGAAAGTATGTAATTTCTTTACTTCGTGATTTCCTTGCTAAATCTTTAAGTGTTGAAATATTTTCTAAGGAGGTAAATATAAATATAAATTAAACTAGTCTTTCAGGAAATTTGGGGATAAGAGTTAAATTTTTAAAATCAGCTATTTAAAAAAAATAAAAATAAAAAAAAATAAAATCAGCTATTTTGTCCACAGTATTTTCCAGGGAGACATCTAACAACTTCCAAATACTTTTTTCTCCCAGTGCCTTTCAATTATTTACCCTCCAGAATTAATGTCCTCCTTTTGTAAAAATTTTCCATCTTCCATATATATTGATAAACCCTCTCTAGGCACCAAGTGTGTTATTCAAATCATTTAATACCGTTTCACTCTGATGTAGTTTTCCAACTTTTTTCATATCTGTCTCTATTGTCTAATTCTTAGCCTACCATTTTCTTTTCACCTCCTCCCTTTTCTTAAATTATTTCCATTAAATGATTTTATGCTAAACATTAAATAATACAATCCTTTGAACTTATAAGAAATTCAACTATATATAAATACATTTTATGCAACTCCCACTCAAGAGAAGGTGGTCATCCAGGTATGTATTGATGAACCTGTAAAATGTAGGCATATTTTCCCCAAAGACATGTTAACGTCCCCACAGAAGTCTATTTGACCCCAGTACATATCTGGACCATGATATTATCAGGACTAACCTGTGTTCTGGTTTCTTGGTGCCAGACTGAAAGAGGAAAATTCTAGTATTAGTATAACACTAGAAATTTTCCAGAACATTTGTCATTGGCATCATCTCAACCCTCTTACTCAACCCAGTCTAGTCCTTAGTACAAGTAATCATCTTACTCTCCCCAGAATCCCAAGGTAGAATCTACACATTTTACCCTTACCAAATTCTCTGTGCTCCTAAATTACCTTCCTCAGTGTCCTCAAATTGCCTATCATCTCCATCTTCTGACATTAACTAGGTTTAAAGAGGAAATAAATCTGATTGAATCGATTCCCTCTACTGTGTGAATTACTGGTAACTTTCATTTGACTATTCTTTCCTCTTAGAGTTTCAACCCTCACAAACTACTGTGAAATAAATGAGACATTAAAGAAGTTTTGGAGCAGAGAGTGTGTGGGTTGCAGTACAGCTTTTCAGAAGCTGTGCTAAGAATTGACTTAAATCTATTCAGCAAATATCCTTATAAAGCATCAGTATACTGGACGTAACACACTAATCCAGAGTATAAGCATCTCTGGGTAGGGAAGAGATATTAAATAACATATTTTAAAAATTCCAAGTCAGAGGAATGAAGAAATTTTTAAAAATTTTAAAAAGCACTCTGGGTGAGAGAGAATCAGAGGACAGTCAAGGAAACTGAAGTACACCTTGGAAGGTAGCATTTCAATGGGCAGGGATGAGGAGTCTGGGGTATAAGCTACTCAACCATCTACTTTCACTGAGTACCCATGGTATGCCATGCACTGGTGTCTCAGATTTTAAATTCTGTCTGTCCCTTCTTGAAACCTGTAAGAGACAACATACATACATACATATTTTTAAAATTAGAATAGTCTAAGAGAAATACAGTAATTAGTATATGAATGTACATCTATTGGAACACAGAAAAAGAAACTATTCTGCTTGGGAATGGCAGGAAAAACTGCATGGAACAGCCACATTTTATTAGGACCCTGAAGGATCTTCAGAGACCAAAAAGCAGTTAGAAAGAGAATAAGCATTCTAAGTAAAGGGAACAGAATGAAAAAGCATAGTACACTTAGGGAACAGCTGGTAGCTCAGTGCTGCTACCCAAGTTATAAGGAGAAGATACAAGAGATGAATCTCAGTGTTCAGGAATGACCTGGTCAGATATGCCAATGAAATAGATTTTTCCTTGTCAGGTGATGTGGAAGCGATGAAGATTTTTAAACCAAGGAATTAAATAGTGGACTGGGACTTTCAGAAGATCATTCTGAAGGACCTAGAGAAGGAGAAATGGAAGCACAGAACCAGTTAGGAGTCTGCTGTGTAGAGTAAAGATCCCAACCAAGATAGTGATGTGGCTACCAAGATCACCAGCAGACTTGGAAAAATACTTTTTCTCAAGTACACTGAGCTGTAGAAGCATATTCCTTGGCCTTGCAACCTGGGCTGCTGGTCCTTTTAAAGGCAACAGGGACCACTCAGGGAGAAGCTGTTGAGGAGAAGAGGAAGGAAAGGCTGTTTGGTGAAATGACAAATCTAAGCAAAAGCACAGTTTCTCTTTTCATCCAAGTGTAAAGGTAAAGGAAAAGTTCCCAGTATCTCAGAAGAGGACCCCAGGGCAGCAAAAGCAAGAACTCTCATAGAATTTGCTGGCTTCTTTCCCATTGAATAAGACATTCACCTAGCTCTATTGGACTCAAACCTATTTGTGCAATTTACGTGCAACTGAATAGGATACACATGAGATTTGGTAAGCTTGTTTCTGTGATCTCAGCCTCCCTTTTCCCCAACTGTTTCCTCTTCATGGATTTCGCTACTTCCACATCTTTACCTCTTCCATTTCCCCCTCTTCCAAAACTATAAGGGATCTGACCATTATTATTTTATCCTAAGATAGGTATACCATCATAAGTAATATTCTGGAGTGTGTGCTTTTAAGTTATTTCTCCCTAGATGCGGCATAAAATAGTCTCTTATTTTAGGAATTAGATGAAAGAAATATTCCAGAAAAAGAAATCTTTTTCTTTCCCTATGATTCATACTACTGTAGTCTTCTTAGAATCCACTACTAATGCAGTGACTACATACACAAAATAAGAGATCAAACCTCTTAGCTGGAGTATTTAAACCCAACTTAAAAATGTAAATGCTGACAGCATGTATAGCTTCCATAATAGAAGCCCAATTTATTAATTAATGTGCTGGGCATACTATGAAGTACTTTATACATATGAACACATTGCAGTCTTATAACAAGGTAGGTACTATTTTCTTCCCAATTTTACAAATGAGGAAACTGAGTGGCAGAGAAGTTAGACAGCATGCTGAAGGCCATGCTACCAAGTGGAAGAGGCAGGATATGAACCCAGGCAATGTCGCTACAGCAACTCAGGCTTATTCGGCATTACTAAACTACTCTAGCAGTGAGCACATTTTTAAGTATCCAATGAAAAGATATGAGACAAAAATACCTAAAGATCTTGAATGTTAGATAAGCTGTGACTCAGATCCTAGAACGGATGGAAAAGTAAAGTACTTGAGTTCTTCATATTTTGTTAAACAGTTTCCCAAGCTTCTTAGAAACTAGCACCTGGGCTAAAAGCTGACGATGCCAGGAACATGGGAAGCAGTAGGGTCTGTGGCTTTTGAAATGTCACTCTCTGGGTCAGCATTTAAAGCCTTTGGCTAGGCCAGCTGCCAAATTGTAAACTTCCTGAGGATCCCTTTCTTGTCTTTACTCTCTGCAACCACATGTTTTTTTTAAAACACAACCACTTTTGCTAGCTAGATATGAGTGTATTAAGCACAAGTCAGAAGTTTTCACATGGTATAGCAGATTGCACCATAATGTAGTGGCAGTCCCATCCTAAGCATTCAGGCTGAGGCAGAGATGGAATATTGTGGAAAAGGTTCCTACAGTGGGTAGGAATGAAAGTCAAAAGTCTCTAAGACCCCTCTCTACTTTCCAAGTCTGTATTTAATGTAGTGAGGTTAATAACTTAAAATATTACACACAAATACAACATAAATATGACATATATAATTCACGTAAGTATTAAGGCTCATAGTACTGAAATGGCTATTAAATAACTTTAAAATTAATATGAATAAATATGTTGATAATTCCTGATGCATGTCTGTGATAATCTCACAATTAAAACACACAGATTACTTCCATACTGTATCCTGAAACATCTACTCTATTTTCTGCTGTTCTCTTTATTTTATTTAGTTTAAACAACTGTGATTACATACAGGAAAAAAGCAGATTCAAGTTCTATAACTAGAACTAAATTCATTTTGTCTACTATGTAAGTTCAAGAAAAATGGAATTTCTCAATTGAAACAGAAATAAACCATGAAAAAAATCTGAAGTAGAAATGCTAAAATGATTTTACTTTCTTTTACTGTCAGCATTGTTCCAATTTTTCTTAATAAAAGCAGATATAATATATACCTATTTATATGCTGCCAAATTATCCAGGGCCTGATATAAATTAATCCCTTTGAAATTGTATTTGAATACAATGTTATTGCATTTCAATTTTTAAAAATTTCTACAGCCTGAGCATCTTTTCTTTCTGAACCACTCTGACCCATACACCTACATAATTCCTAAAACTGGAAAATTAGGAAAAAATTCTGCAATGAAACTTATAAAAATTTTTACATCTGTTTCTTTGGAGCCTCATGTTCCCAATAGCTTTTTCCTTCTAAAGTGATTTGCCAGCCTTGGAACCTCTTGGTGTTTTCATGACTCACAGTATATTTACAGTGTGTATCTCAGGATGAAATACACAGCAACTATTTCCTTTTATACTAGACAAAAGAAAAGTTAGGAAATGAAAACATATGAAGAGCAAATCTCCAATTAAACTACCTGAAATTAAACTGCCTGAAAGCCTATTCTTTCCATCATATATTCTCCAATAAACAGAATTGCTTTAAGCTAGTGAAGAAGTTTAACCTCGTTCCAGGAATTCAGAGTTTTGTGCCTTACATGTCAATAAATTCATCAAGATTTAACACTGTGCTAATGTCAGAACAATATTGAATATAACCCTGTGAACTAAAAGATGGTACTTTATGAAGTTCTTATTAACATTACTAATTACAAGAATATTGATGCTTTGAAATCACATAATGTGAAGACATCAATACTGGAACACTGAAAGCTATTCAGATTTCTATACCACAAAATAAAATAGCTAGGTTGATTATTTCTAGGGCATACTGCAGGATAAAGCCATAGCTTTCCTTGGCAGTCTTCAATAAATCCTGGAAATTTCACACTGCTATTAATAGAAAGGAAAATGACAGAACTGAAGTTTAAGGAGGAAAGGACTAAAGAGAAAACAAGTACTCCAAGTAACAAAAAATAGCAAGAATGAGGAAGCAAAAGGTCAAGGAGGAAACAAGAAAAAATTACCTTCTAAAATATCTCTTTCCAGGGCTTCCCTGGTGGCTCAGTGTAAAGAATCTGCCTGCCAGTGCAGGAAACTCGGGTTTGATCCCTGATCCGAGAAGATCCCACATGCCACAGAGCAACTAAGCCTTTGAGCCACAACTATTGAATGAATCTGTGCTTGAGAGTCTGGGAGCTGCAACTATTGAGCCCATGTGCTACAACTGAAGCCCTGTGCCCGAGAGCCGGTGCTCCACAACAAAGGGGAGCCGCTGCAAGAAGTCCGCGCTCGGCAACTATACAAGAGTCCACGTAGCAGCAAAGACCCAGCACAGTCAAAAATAAATACAGTTATAAAATATCTCTTTTCTTTTGGCAGAATTCTGCTTTAGCACGCAGGATTTGTGATTTTGTCAAGTAGCACTATTCATTAAGTTGAGCTAGATATTAAGTCTGAACACATGAACTGTGGATGATCTTGTGACGCACTTGCTTACAAAAAGGTGGGATTATCCTTTGCCTACAAAGTATGCATCCCAATAGAAACTTCAGGGCTCATCACAACCTGACCTCAGCATCCCATGCCAGCCACATTTCTTGCCAAACACTCCAGCCTCAAACGCTGCTTGTCAAGTATCTTCTCACTTTCCACCATCTCTCCCGCCTGGTATATCATCAGGCCCCCTGACCGCTATCCCTTCCTCATCTGAGGCTCACCTTCTAGGTCCCAGTCAAATGGCTTTTTTCCCCCACAAAACATGTTTTTATTTTCCCAGGCATATTAGTCACATCTTTTCAAGCTTTGGCACTACCACTCTCATATTTTATACCTTTTTATATTCTTAACAAGGCAATGCCAAAGAATGCTCAAACTACTGCACAATTGCACTCATCTCACATGCTAGTAAAGTAATGCTCAAAATTCTCCAAGCAAGGCTTCAGCAATACATGAACTGTGAACTCCCTGATGTTCAAGCTGGTTTTAGAAAAGGCAGAGGAACCAGAGATCTAATTGCCAACATCCACTGGATCATGGAAAAAGCAAGAGAGTTCCAGAAAAACATCTATTTCTGCTTTATTGACTATGCCAAAGCCTTTGACTGTGTGGATCACAATAAACTGTGGAAAATTCTGAAAGAAATGGGAATACCAGACCACCTGACCTGCCTCTTGAGAAATCTGTATGCAGGTCAGGAAGCAACAGTTCGAACTGGACGTGGAACAACAGACTGGTTCCAAATAGCAAAAGAAGTACGTCAAGGCTGTATATTGTCCCCCTGCTTATTTAACTTATATGCAGAGTACATCATGAGAAACGCTGGACTGGAAGAAACACAAGCTGGAATCAAGATTGCCGGGAGAAATATCAATNACTAAGGTCCGTCTAGTCAAGGCTATGGTTTTTCCTGTGGTCATGTATGGATGTGAGAGTTGGACTGTGAAGAAGGCTGAGCGCTGAAGAATTGATGCTTTTGAACTGTGGTGTTGGAGAAGAGTCTTGAGAGTCCCTCGGACTGCAAGGAGATCCAACCAGTCCATTCTGAAGGAGATCAGCCCTGGGATTTCTTTGGAAGGAATGATGCTAAAGCTGAAACTCCAGTACTTTGGCCACTTCATGCGAAGAGTTGACTCATTGGAAAAGACTCTGATGCTGGGAGGGATTGGGGGCAGGAGGAGAAGGGGACGACAGAGGATGAGATGGCTGGATGGCATCACGGACTTGATGGACGTGAGTTTGAGTGAACTCTGGGAGATGGTGATGAACAGGGAAGCCTGGCGTGCTGCGATTCATGGGGTCGCAAAGAGTCGGACATGACTGAGCGACTGAACTGAACATAGTACAGTGTCTAGTAATAATAGATATTCCATGTATCTCTTTGTTAAAGGAAGACAAAACTATGACATCTCACAATTACGTTAGACTCATGAGACCAGATTTTAGAACCATACATAGATTACCAACTGTATCAGCCACTCAAAGGTTTTGAAATAATAAATAACATCCCATACAACATGGGTTGTATGGGAAGCAGGATATATGAGGTTTTGTTAGTGATTTATAAAAACAAAACAAAATTAAAAATAGGAAAAGATTTTCAAAAGAAAGAAACAAGTTTATTTACTGTAAGATCAGGACAAGCGATGCGCAAACCAATCTGCAATTTGGATTGGGTGTTGGATGGGGAGAGCCCAGATGATGGAAGTTCAATCAGGTGTGGGAGTGACTGTTTCAAGGGCAAAGTTTCTTCAGTCCTTGCTCAGGAATTCAGAGACTATTATCTTAGCCCAATCAGGGTGTTAAAACAGAAATATCACAGACTGAGTGGCTTAAACATGTTCTTTCTCAGAGTTCTAGAGGCTAGGAGTCTGAGATCAGGGAGCTAGCAATGCTGAGATCTGGTAAGGGCTCTTTTCCAGGCTGCAGATGACTGACTTACTGTGTTCTCACACAGCAAAGAAAAGAGAGTGAGCTCTGGTCCCTTCATGTGTGTGTGCACGTTCAGTCACATCCAACTCTTTGTGACTCTAAGAACTACAGCCTGCCAGGCTTCTCTGTTCATGGGATTCTCCAGATAAGAATTCTGGAGTGGATTGCCATGCCCTCCTCCAGGGGATCTTCCTAACCCCAGGGACTGAACCCTCATCTCCCAAGTCTCTTGAATTGGTAGATGAATTCTTCACCACTGAGCCACCTGGGAAACTCTTCATTTACCTCATTAAGGCACTAATCCCATTCATGAAGGCTTCACCCTCCTGACCAATTACCTTCCGAAGATCCAACCTCTTACTAGCATTAAGGGTTAAGATTCAACATCTGAATTTTGGGAGGACACACACATTCAGTCCATAACCACTATCATCTCTAAATGGTAAGAAACAGTCAGCAAATCTGATGATTTGCTGAGAATGTTATCAGATTTTCAGAGCACTCATATCTGAACACAGAGTTTTCATGATACTTTCTGATATAAATAGGAGATCCTTCAAAATGCAAACACATGATTAGTAACCTGGAACATATTCAGCATTTGATTAATATATGAGGAATGAATAAATATAACATGAAAACGTGCATCAATTTTATAACATTACTGTTGTACCCACCAAATGTTCTTGTGGAAATATAAGAACAGAAATTCTTCTCTCACACATGCTCCTATTATAGGTCAAATAAAATTAGAGATGAGCTGAAATAAGAACAGTAATAGTATAATATGCTGCTGCTAAGTCACTTCGGTCACGTCTAACTCTGTGCCACTCCATAGACGGCAGCCCACCAGGCTCCCCCGTCCCTGGGATCCTCCAGGCAAGAACACTGGAGTGGGTTGCCATTCCTCCTCAAATGCACGAAAGTGAAAAGTGAAAGTGAAGTCGCTCAGTCATGTCTGACTCTTAGCGATCCCATGGACTGCAGCCCACCAAGCTCCTCTGTCCATGGGATTTTCCAGGCAAGAGTACTGGAGAGGGGTGCCATTGCCTTCTCCAATGGGTGTTACTAGGAAGGTGAAAAATGTGACTATGGCAGAAAAAGCATTGACTTGACATGAATTATAGCTCTATTTGCACTTCTACTTTAACTGTAATCATTTGTTTAAAAGTCCTACATTTGAATTTCCACAATTGTGTGCATATTGTAAACATCTCATGTTTTACCCAAACTCAGCTGATACTTGAGCTTGTTAACATTCATCATCAAGGAATAAATCTTATGCTAACAAATAATTGTCCTTCATAAGAGAATATAAACAGAACCCAGATTCATAAACTTGCTAATTAACACTTCTAGTTGCACTGATCAACATTTTTGTTAAAAGAAGTAAAACTTTATGACATGCTATTTATTTAAAACTTTCTCCTTTATGTCTCAAAGACTTATCTGCTCCTAAAGTTTGGGTTAGGCAGCTGATAGATACTGTTGATTTCACCTCTAGAAATGCTAGTATCCTTCACCTGTGGCATGCCACTATGACCATTAAATATAATTACATACCTTTTCCTAGGTCATATTCTAGCTCATGTAACTTCCTCCTCCATGTTTTTTTTCTTCTAGAGGGATTTATAAGATTTAGGATTCACTTTAATGTGCAGCATATTCTTTCACTTTGGTTTTCCTACTGAAGCCAGTGTATTTTCATAGAAAACACATTAGTAACTCTACCTTTCTATCCTACATCTGGAGGGCAGCCTCCTTCTGAAGAAACACCATGATTACTTCACTCCCTGGACTTTATCAGAATTCATGAGCAAGGAGAACTGTAGATTCCTTCTCCCAGTAATTAAGTCTATCAGGATAATCAGCAAAATGTTCAAAGAAATCAGAGTGTTTCTGTCATTCTCTAATAACAATTTATTCACACTCTTATCATCCTTACAGTTGGCTACCTTTAGATCCTTTAAAGAAGTCGGTTTTACTGTGGTTATCACTAAAACCTGAACAAATAACTAGAACTGCATGGTATAATTTTACCTTAGTAACTGTATTTATAAAGATGAACAGAGTGATTAATGAGTCTAATCATCTAAGCTAAAGAATATTATATTAATTTGCCAAGAAAAGAACATATTCAATTGATTAGCCGAATTGTAAACTTCTGCAGTTATTTTTTGGCCTCATTAATTCAACGTATACTAAACAAATAGACATTATGCTGTATGCTGAGGTTACATTAGGCAAGACAAAAACCCATCTCAATTGAGTTTATAGTCCAGGGAGGGAATTTAGTGAATAAGCTAATCAAAGTTGTGACTATTTACTCATGGATTACTAGCCATTGTGTTAGGTATACAGCAAATTGAAAGACACACAGGCCTCTGCCATGGTAGAGGGTGTGTGTCAAGAGTCCTAAGATAACATCAAGCATTAGATCCTATCGCACAGGGAGTACTTAAGCCAGTCTTTAGAGGATAAGGAAGTCATTCTACAGTCAGTGACAGCTTAGCTAAGATCCAAAAGTAAAAGTAACACTTGGCCAGACAAAGGTGAGAGAAAGGCAGAGTATTCTGGTACACAGGCGCTAAGGTTAAAAATCATCCCAAGTTTAGGGAAGCAGAGGTAGGTCAATGTGGCTGAAGTAGAGGATGTACATCAGGCATCTGTGAAACCAAAGGAATCAGGAACAAGAACAGGAAAGCCACAAGAAGGTGGACCAGCACAGAAGCTGAGGCAGGCTGCTTTGGTCCAAACGCTGGTTCAAGTATTTACAAGCTTTGGTGATTTTCAGGGTGCTTAACCATTCCATTGTCAACATGGTTAACTTGAGAATCGTACTTCATAATTTGCATTACTGGATACTTCTGTTATTACTGGCCAGATGAGGAACTTGAGAGATTTAGGAGATGGAAGAAGTGGCAGTCATCACCCTCTGAAGGTCCTCATGGTTGGAGGTGGTGGTAGACCAGAGGAGCCTGGAGGGTTCCAGCTGGTCCTCACCCTCCTCTGTTTTACCACTTTGAGCTCCTCTCCTCAGCTCTGGCTCCACTGACCAAGAGCAGCCCCAGGACAATTTCCAACTGCGTGACTGCAGACCCATGGAGGCGACAGCTCCCACAGACTCCCCCGCCAGCCTCCTCATAGTCCCACTACAGGGGCTGTGTGTGCTTGGCTTTTCTTATTAACTAGTGACCCCTCTGATCTCCCAGCTTCTCCTCTAAGACACCTCATTCAGTTCAATTCAGTCACTCAGTCGTGTCCGACTCTTTGCAACCCCATGAATCGCAGCATGCCAGGCCTCTCTGTCCATCACCATCTCCGGTAGTTCACTCAGACTCACGTCCATCGTGTCCGTGATGCCATCCAGCCATCTCATCCTGGGTCGTCCCCTTCTCCTCCTGCCCCCAATCCCTCCCAGCATCAGAGTCTTTCTCAGTGAGTCAACTCTTCGCATGAGGTGGCCAAAGTACTGGAGTTTCAGCTTCAGCATCATTCCTTCCAAAGAACACCCAGGGCTGATGACCTTCAGAATGGACTGGTTGGATGTAGTTGCAGTCCAAGGGACTCTTGAGAGTCTTCCACAACACCACAGTTCAAAAGCATCAATTCTTCGACACTCAGCTTTCTTCATAGTCCAACTCTCACATCCATACATGACTCCTGGAAAACCCATAGCCTTGACTAGATGGACCTTTGTCAGTAATGTCTCTGCTTTTGAATATGCTATCTAGGTTGGTCATAACTTTTCTTCCAAGGAGTAAGTGTCTTTTAATTTCATGGCTGCAGTCACCATCTGCAGTGATTTTGGAGCCCCAAAAAATAAAGTCTGACACTGTCTCCACTGTTTCCCCATCTATTTCCCATGAAGTGATGGGACCAGATGCCATGATCTTCATTTTCTGAACATTGAGCTTTAAGCCAACTTTTTCACTCTCCTCTTTCACTTTTATCAAGAGGCTCTTTAGTTCCTCTTCACTGACTTTCTGCCACAAGGGTGGTGTCATCTGCATATCTGAGGTTACTGATATTTCTCCCGGCAAATACTTGATTCCAGCTTGTGTTTCTTCCAGCCCAGCGTTTCTCATGATGTACTCTGCATTGAAGTTTAAAAAGCAGGGGGACAATATACAGCCTTGACGTACTCCTTTTCCTATTTGGAACCAGTCTGTCATTCCATGTCCAGTTCTAACTGTTGCTTCCTAACCTGCATATAGGTTTCTCAAGAGGCAGGTCAGGTGGTCTGGTATTCCCTTCTCTTTCAGAATTTTCCACAGTTTATTGTGATCCACACAGTCAAAGGCTTTGGCATAGTCAATAAAGCAGAAATAGATGTTTTTCTGGAACTCTCTTGCTTTTTTGATGATCCAGCGGATATGGGCAACTTGATCTCTGGTTCTTCTGCCTTTTCTAAAATCAGCTTGAACATCAGGAAGTTCATGGTTCACATATTGCTGAAGCCTGGCTTGGAGAACTTTGAGCATTACTTTACTAGCATGTGAGATGAGTGCAATTGTGCGGTAGTTTGAGCATTCTTTGGCATTGCCTTTCTTTGGGATTGGAATGAAAACTGACCTTTTCCCGTCCTGTG
>SJYQ01001098.1:0-80206 GCA_006410935.1 Redunca redunca | reverse complement strand
CCATTTTAGTTTGCTGATTCCTAGAATGTCGACGTTCACTCTTGCCATTTCTTGTTTGACCACTTCCAATTTGCCTTGATTCATGGATCTGACATTCCAGGTTCCTATGCAATATTGCTCTTTATGGCATCAGACCTTGCTTCTATCACCAGTCACATCCAGAGCTGGGTATTGTTTTTGCTTTGGCTCCATCCCTTCATTCTTTCTGGAGTTATTTCTCCACTGATTTCCAGTAGCATATTGGACACCTACTGACCTGGGGAGTTCCTCTTTCAGTATCCTATCAATTTGCCTTTTCATACTGTTCATGGGGTTCTCAAGGCAAGAATACTGAAGTGGTTTGCCATTCCCTTCTCCAGTGGAGCACTTTCTGTCAGAGCTCTCCACCATGACCTGCCCGTCTTGGGTGGCCCCACAGGCATGGCTTAGTCTCATTGAGTTAGACAAGGCTGTGATTTTACTGTGCGGCTGCGACTGGCGCACATAGTGCAGCCGAGAGGAGCTACCCCAAGTCCGAGGTCAGGGGCAGAAGCCAGGAGGATCCCATGCTTGAGGGGCAGTGGCCAAAAGAAGCTACCCCACGCCCGAGGCCAGGGGTGGCGTCCAGGAGGAGCAACCCCACGTCCAAGTATCGGTGGCTGCGCCAGGGCGGGAGGGCCTAGAGGAGCTATTCCACGTTCCAGGTCATGAGGGGCGGAGGTGAGGAGATACCCGTCGTCCAAGGTAAGGAGCAGCGGCTGCACTTTACTGGAGCAGCCATGAAGAGATACCCCATGTCCAAGGTAAGAGAAACCCAAGTAAGATGGTAGGTGTTGCAAGAGGGCATCAGAGGGCAGACACACTGAGACATCTCATTATACTTTAATAAACCTCTTATCCCATAACTCAGAGTGGGTCTGTTTCACTGACTGATATGTTGGACTTGTTACATGACCTTTCTATGCCTTAGTTTCTTTATCTTAAAAGGGGATGATAAGTTACAATATTTAGTCCTGGTGAGCTCAGCTGGTAAAGAATCTGCCTGCAATGCAGGAGATCTGGGTTTGATCCCTGGGTTGGGAAGAGCCCTTTGAGAAGGGAAAGGCTACCCACTCCAGTATTCTGGCCTGAAGAATTCTATGGACTGTATACTCCATGGGGTCACAAATAGTCTGACAGGACTGAGCAACTTTCACTTTTATTTCAAGTTACAACAGTATCTACTTTATGGAGTTGTCTTGAGGAAATAATGTATGCTCACAAAATGATCATTACCTTATGAAGTCTATATTTTACCTTGAGGTGAATGGGAAATAAAAGATTGCCAATGAGGAAGTGATGTGACAAGAATTATTTCAGAACAACAACTTGAGTGAGATGTGGAAGACAGAGTTGAGGGGAACAAGGAGACAACTGGCAGTCTGTCACAGCAGTCAGAATTTGAGATGATGGTGAACTTACCTAAGGTAGTGACAATGGGATTGGAGATGAGTAGACAGATTCAGGAGTCATTAAGAATCTAGAAGTGTCTTTCTCTGTTTGACTCATTCATTAGCATAATGCCCCAAGGTCCATCCTGTTGTCACAAATGGCAAGATTTCCACTGTATGATATCACTTATGTATAGAATCTAAAAAAGCTAAGCTCATAAAAAGAGTAAAAAAGGAGCTGGCAATTAGGGAAATAGGAGAGAGATTCATAAGGATACAAAGGTGCAACTAGTAGATAAGTAAATCCTGGGCATCTAATGCAAAACAAAGTGATTATAGACCACAATACTGTATTATAAACAAACCTGCTAAAAGACAAGACTAAAGATTCCCATCACAAAAAAAGAAATGGTAATTATATACAGGACAGAGGTGTTAGCTACCACCACAAGGGTAACTGTATGGCAATATATAAGTATATCAAATAAACATGCTATATCCCTTAAACTTTTACTATATGTCAAATATATTTCAATTAAAATAAAAAATTTAAAAATAAAGATGAACACACATAGACAATAGAAATGATGTAACTTGGTAATTATTAAATATGAGTTTGGAGGAAAGAGACATGGAAGACTACTTTCAGGCTTCTAGTTTAAGGCAATGGGTGGGTCATGATGCCATTTTTCTGAAACAGTAAAAGTGGAAGAACTCGTTTGGTGAGGAAGTGATGAAATTTAGCTTTGACACAATGAGCCCAAGGGTGCCCATGAGACATCTAATTGGAGACATTAAAAAGGAAATTGCTATACTGGACAGTTGAATGTGAAGATCAGTCACAAATCATTGCCCCTTGTTCTGAACATTATGCATACGAGGTAAATGTGCTTTCAGTAAAGGCAAAGAACTCAGAGGCCAAAATACTGGGTTGGCTTTTATTTGGGGGGGTGGGGGTGCTGTGTCAGCACTTTTTGGTCTCAGGAAATCTTCACAGTCTTAGACTTTTTAGAACCCTGAAAAGATTTTGATCATGTATATTTATGTGTGATAAATTTAAACTCAAATTTTAAACCAAAAATTATATTAATTCACTTCAAAACCAACCAATACATGCTAACATAAACAATATATATTTATGAAAAATAACCTTAGAGTAGAGAGAAAAGTAGCATTGTTTTGTTTTTTATGAATTTCTGGCTTAATAGGAGACAGCTGGAGTCCCATTGCTGCCTCTATGGATACACTGTATGTTGCAATATCACACACCATGTAGCCTTTGGAAAGTTCTAATGTGTTCTTCTGAAACAATGACAGTGAAAATAATAATAACATCTTAGAATTATTATAAAAATGGTTTAGCCCTCTTGGAACCCCTGGAAAGGTCTCAAAGAAACCCAGAATCCCTTTGAAAACTACTATTCACTGTGAAGTGAAGGTGAAGTTGCTCAGTCGTCTCTCTTTGTGACCCCATGGACTACAGTCCACCAGGTTCCTCCGTCCATGAATACTGGAGTGGGTTTGCCATTTCCTCCTCCAGGGAATCTTCCCAACCCAGGGATCAAACCAAGGTCTCCTGCATTGCAGGCAGATGCTTTAACCTCCGAGCCACCAGGGAAGCCCCTGTTCTCTTAATGTTCACTGTGAACATTAAGTCAAAAGAGATGATGGATCATAATGGGAGTGGAAAGGGAGACCCAGGAACTCAACTCCTTAGTGACTATGGCAGTCATTGGAAAACTCACCTTGACAGTGACTGATAGGAAGTCTGATGTAGCTGAGTAGCACATGGGTCAAGTGACAAGAGGTCTTTAAACAGGTGGGGGGTGGGGGGGGTAGAATTAATGAGTGATCTTGATAGTTTACGGAAATGAGAGCAGTTCAGGTCATACCTCCACTCCCTTGGTAGGCGGTATAAGAGGACTGTCTTTGAAGCATCTCCTGCAGAAGTACGGGTCATCACTGGACTGCTGCAGGGGCAGGGGCTCTGGGTGCAACAGACCTGGGTATGGCATAAGCCCTCTTGGAGAATGTTGCTATTAACCCCACCATAGAGTTGCCAGAACGTACACAGGACTGGGGAAACAGACCCTTGGAGGGTACAAACAAAACCTTGTGTGCACCGGGACCCAGGAGAAAGGACCAGTGACCCCACAAGAGACTGACCCAGACTTACCCGTGAGTGCCTGGTGGAAGCCTGGGTTGCAGTGGCCTGCTTCAGGGTTGAGGGCATTGAGTGCAGCAGTCAATGCATGGGACCTTTTGAAGGAAGTCACCATTATCTTCATTACCACCACCATAGTTTGGCCTCAGGTTAAATAAGAGGGAGGGAACACAGTCCTGCCCATCAACACAGTTGGATTAAAGATTTACTGAGCATGACCCTTTTCATATACCTCCAGAAAAAATGAAGGGAGGGAGCCAAAGCAAAAACAATACCCAGTTGTAGATGTGATGGGTGATAGAAGCAAGGTCTGATGCTGTAAAGAGCAATATTGCATAGGAACCTGGAATGTCAGATCCATGAATCAAGGCAAATTGGAAGTGGTCAAACAAGAAATGGCAAGAGTGAACGTCGACATTCTAGGAATCAGCAAACTAAAATGGACTGGAATGGCTGAATTTAACTCAGATGACCATTATATCTACTACTGCGGGCAAGAATCCCTCAGAAGAAATGGAGTAGCCATCATGGTCAACAGAAGAGTCCAAAATGCAGTACTTGGATGCGATCTCAAAAATGACAGAATGATCTCTGTTCGTTTCCAAGGCAAACCATTCAATATCACAGTAATCCAAGTCTATGCCCCAACCAGTAACACTGAAGAAGCTGAAGTTGAACGGTTCTATGAAGACCTACAAGACCTTTTAGAACTAACACCCAAAAAAGATGTCCTTTACATTATAGGGGGTTGGAATGCAGAAGTAGGAAGTCAAGAAACCCGTGGAGTGACAGGCAAAGTTGGCCTTGGAATGCAGAATGAAGCAGGGCAAAGGCTAATAGTTTTGCCAAGAAAAGACACTGATCATAGCAAACACCCTGTTCCAACAACACAAGAAAAGACTCTACACGTGGACATCACCAGATGGTCAACACCGAAATCAGATTGATTATATTCTTTGCAGCCAAAGATGGAGAAGCTCTAAACAGTCAAGAAAACAAGACCAGTAGCTGACTGTAGCTCAGATCATGAACTCCTTATTGCCAACTTCAGACTCA
The DNA here is from genome assembly GCA_006410935.1 of Redunca redunca. NCBI lineage: Eukaryota > Metazoa > Chordata > Mammalia > Artiodactyla > Bovidae > Redunca > Redunca redunca. The sequence goes on along the minus strand of SJYQ01001098.1, from coordinate 75,577 downwards.
AATTGAAGAACGTAGGGAAAACCGCTAGACCATTCAGGTATGACCTAAATCAAATCCCTTATGATTATACAGTGGAAGTGAGAAATAGATTTAAGGGCCTAGATCTGATAGATAGAGTGCCTGATGAACTATGGACTGAGGTTCGTGACATTGTATAGGAGACAGGGATGAAGACCATCCCCATGGAAAAGATATCCAAAAAAGCAAAATGGCTGTCTGGGAAGGCCTTACAAATAGCTGTGAAAAGAAGAGAGGTGAAAAGCAAAGGAGAAAAGGAAACATAAGCATCTGAATGCAGATTCCAGAGAATAGCAAGGAGAGATAAGAGAGCCTTCTTCAGCAATCAGTGCAAAGAAATAGAGGAAAACAATAGAATGGGAAGACTAGAGATCTCTTCAAGAAAAAGAGATACCAAGGGAACATTTCATGCAAAGATGGGTCAATAAAGTACATAAATGGTATGGACCTAACAGTAGCAGAAGATATTAAGAAGAGGTGGCCAGAATACACAGAACTGTACAAAAAGATCTTCACGACCCAGATAATCATGATGGTGTGATCACTCACCTAGAGCCAGACATCCTGGAATGTGAAGTCAAGTGGGCCTTGGAAAGCATCGCTATGAACAAAGCTAGTGGAGGTGGTGGAATTCCAGTTGAGCTCTTTCAAATCCTGAAAGTTGATGCTGTGAAAGTGCTGCACTCAATATGCCAGCAAATTTGGAAAACTCAGCAGTGGCCACAGGATGGGAAAAGGTCAGTTTTCATTCCAATTCCAAAGAAAGGCAATGCCAAAGAGTGCTCAAACTACCACACAGTTGCACTCATCTCACATGCTAGTGAAGTAATGCTCAAAATTCTCCAAGCCAGGCTTTAGCAATATGTGAACCGTGAACTTCCTGACGTTCAAACTGGTTTTAGAAAAGGCAGAGGAACAGAGATCAAATTGCCAACATCCACTGGGTCATAGAAAAAGCAAGCGAATTCCAGAAAAACATCTATTTCTGCTTTTGACTATGCCAAAGCCTTTGACTGTGTGGATCACAATAAACTGTGGAAAATTCTGAAAGAGAAGGGAATACCAGACCACCTGCCCTGCCTCTTGAGAAATCTGTATGCAGGTCAGGAAGCAACAGTTAGAACTGGACATGGAACAACAGACTGGTTCCAAATAGGAAAAGGGGTACATCAAGGCTGTATATTGTCCCCCTGCTTATTTAACTTATATGCAGANCTGGACTGGAAGAAACACAAGCTGGAATCAAGATTGCCGGGAGAAAGATCAATAACCTCAGATATGCAGATGACACCACCCTTCTGGCAGAAAGTGAAGAGGAGCTAAAAAGCCTCTTGATGAAGGTGAAAGAGGAGAGCGAAAAAGTTGGCTTAAAGCTCAACATTCAGAAAACAAAGATCATGGCATCGGGTCCCATCACTTCATGGGAAATAGATGGGGAAACATTGGAACCAATGTCAGACTTTATTTTGGGGGGCTCCAAAACCACTGCAGATGATGACTGCAGCGATGAAATTAAAAGACGCTTACTCCTTGGAAGAAAAGTTATGACCAACCTAGATAGCCTATTCAAAAGCAGAGATATTACTTTGCTGACTAAGGTCCATCTATTCAAGACTAGAGTTTTTCCTGTGGTCATGTATAGATATGAGAGTTGGACTGTGAAGAAGGCTGAGCACCGAAGAATTGAACTGTGGTGTTGGAGAAGACTCTTGAGAGTCCCTTGGACTGCAAGGAGATCCAACCAGTCCATTCTGAAGGAAATCAGCCCTGGGATTTCTTTGGAAGGAATGATGCTAAAGCTGAAGCTCCAGTACTTTGGCCACCTCATGCGAAGAGTTGATTCATTGGAAGAGACTCTGATGCTGGGAGGGATTGGGGGCAGGAGGAGAAGGGGATGCCAGAGGATGAGATGGCTGGATGACATCACTGACTCAATGGACATGAGTCTGAGTGAACTCCAGGAGTTGGTGATGGACAGGGAGGCCTGGCGTGCTGCGATTCTTGGGGTCGCAAAGAGTTGGACACAACTGAGCGACTGAACTGAACTGAGCATGACCTCGCCCATGAGAACAAGACCCAGTTTCCCCCTCAGTCAGTCTCTCCCATTAGGAAGCTTCCATAAGCCTCTTATCCTTCTCCATCAGAAGGCAGACAGAATGAGAACCACAATCACAGGAAACTAACCAATCTGATCACATGGACTACAGCCTTGTCTAACTCAATGAAACAATGAGCCATGCTGTGTAGGGCCACCCAAGACAGACAGGTCATGGTGGAGAGTGCTGACAAAACATGGTCCACTGGAGAGGGGATGGCAAACTATTCTGGCAAACAAACAATACTGCAGTATTCTTGCCTTGAGAACCCCATGAACGGTATGAAAAGGAAAAAGATAAGACTCTGAAAGATGAACTCCCCAGGTCAATATGCTACCGGAGATCATTGGATAAATAATTCCAGGAAGAATGGAGAGACAGAGCCAAAGCAAAAACACCATGCAGTTGTGAATGTGACTGGTGATGGAAGTAAAGTCCAATGCTGTAAAGAGCAATATTGCATACGAACTTGGAATGTTAGATCCATGAATCAAGGCATATTGGAAGTGGTCAAACAGGAGATGGCAAGGGTGAATGACAACATTTTAGGAATCAGTGAACTAAAATGGACTAAAATGGGTGAATTTAACTCAGATGACCATTATATCTACTACTGTGGGAAAGAATCCCTTAGAAGAAATGGAGTAGCCATCATAGCCAACAAAAGAGTCTGAAATGCAGTACTTAGATGTCATCTCAAAAATGACAGAATGATGTGTTTGTTTCCAAGGCAAACCATTCAGGTATCACAGTAATCCAAGTTTATACCCTGACCAGTAATATTGAAGAAGCTGAAGTGTAAGGGTTCTATGAAGACCTACAAGACCTTCTAGAACTAACATCCAAAACAGATGTCCTTTTCATTATAGGGGACTGGAATGCAAAAGTAGGAAGTCAAGAAAAACTTGGAGTAACGGGCAAATTTGGCCTTGGAGTACCAAATGAAGCAGGGCAAAGGCTAATAGAGTTCTGCCAAGAGAACACACTGGTCATAGAAAACACCCTCTTCCAACAACACAAGAGAAGACTCTACACATGGACATCACCAAATGGTCAATACTGAATTCAGATTGATTATATTCTTTGCAGCCCAAGATGGACAAGCTCTATACAGTCAGCAAATACAAGACCGGGAGCTGGCTGTGGCTCAGATCATGAACTTACTGCAAAATTCAGCCTTAAATTGAAGAAAGGAGGGAAAACCACTGGACCATTCAGCTTGACCAAAATCAAATCCCTTATGATTATACAGTAGAAGTGACACATAGATTCCAGGGATTAGATCTGACAGAGTGCCTGAAGAACTACAGATGGAGGTTCGTGACATTGTACAGGAGGCAGTGATCAAGACCATCCCCAAGAAAAAGAAATGCAAAAAGGTAAAATGGTTGTCTGAGGAAGACTTACAAATAGCTGAAAAAAGAGGAGAAGTGAAAGGCAAAGGAGAAAAGAAAACATATATCCATTTGAATGCAGAATTCCAAAGAATAGCAAGGAGAGATAAAAAAAAGCTTTCCTCAGTGATCAATGTAAAGAAATATAGGAAAAAAATAAAATAGGAATGACTAGAGATCTCCAAGAAAATTAGAGCTACCAAGGGAACATTTCATGCAAAGATGGGCATAATAAAGGACAGAAATGGTATGGACCTAAAAGCAGCAGAAGGTATTAAGAAGAGGTGGCAAGAATACACAGAAGAACTGTACAAAAAAGATCTCCACGACCCATATAATCACGATGGTGTGATCACTCACCTAGAGCCAGACATCTTGGAATGTGAGGTCAAGTAGGCCTTAGGAAACATCACTATGAATAAAGCTAGTGCAGGTGACGGAATTCCAGTTGAGCTCTTTCAAATCCTGAAAGATGATGCCGTGAAAGTGCTACACTCAATATGCCAGCAAATTTGGACAACTCAGCAGTGGCCACAGGACTGGAAAAGGTCAGTTTTCATTCCAATCCCAAAGAAGGGCAATACCAAAGACTGTTCAAATTGCACTCATCTCACTCGCTAGCAATGTAATGCTCAAAATTCTCCGAGCCAGGCTTCAACAGTACGTGAACCGTGAACTTCCAGATGTTCATGCTGGATTTAGAAAAGGCAGAGGAACCAGAGATCAACTTGCCAACATCCGTTGGATCATCGAAAAACCAAGGGAGTTCCAGAAAAACATCTATTTCTGCTTTATTGACTATGCCAAAGCCTTTGACTGTGTGGATCACAATAAACTGTGGAAAATTCTGAAAGAGATGGGAATACAAAACCATCTGACCCACCTCCTGAGAAATCTGTATGCACTTCAAGAAACAACAGTTAGAACTGGACATGGAACAACAGACTGGTTCCAAATAGGAAAAGGAGTATGTCAAGGCTGTATATTGTCCCCCTGCTTTTTAAACTTCAATGCAGAGTACATCATGAGAAACGCTGGGCTGGAAGAAACACAAGCTGGAATCAAGATTGCCGGGAGAAATATCAATCACCTCAGATATGTAGATGACAGCACCCTTATGGCAGAAAGCGAAGAAGAATTCAAGAACCTCTTGATGAAAGTGAAAGAGGAGAGTGAAAAAGTTGGCTTAAAACTCAACATTCAGAAAACTAAGATCATGGCATCTGGTGCCATCACTTCATGGGAACTAGACTTGGAAACAATGGAAATAGTGACAGACTTTATTTTGGGGGCTCCAAAATCATTGCAGGTGTTGACTACAGCCATGAAATTAAAAGATGCTTACTCCTTGGAAGAAAAGCTACGACCAAGCTAGCTGCTGCTGCTCAGTCATTTCAGTCGTGTCCAACTCTGTACAACCCCACAGATAGGAGCCCACCAGGCTCCTCTGTCCCTGGGATTCTCCGGGCAAGAATACTGGAGTGGGTCGCCATTTCCTTCTCCAATGACCAATCTAGGCAGCATATTAAAAAGCTGAGACAGTACTTTGCCAACAAAGGTCTGTCTAGTAAAAGCTGTGGTTTTTCCAGTGGTCATGTATGGATGTTAGTGTTGGATTAAAGAAAACTGAGCCCCAAAGAATTGATTCTTTTGAACTATGGTGTTGCAGAAGACTCTTGAGAGTCATTTGGACAGCAGGGAGATCCAACCAGTCCATCCTAAAGGAAATCAGTCCTGAATATTCATTAGAAGGACTGATGCTGAAGCTGAAACTCCAATAATTTGGCCACCTGATGCAGAGAACTGACTCATTTGAAAAGACCCTGATGCTGGGAAAGGTTGAAGGCAGGAGGAGAAGGTGTTGACAGAGGATGAGATGGTTGGATGGCATCACCAACTCAATGGATACAAGTTTGAGTAAGCTCCAGGAGTTGGTGATGGACAGGGAAGCCTGGTGTGCTGCAGTCCATGGGGTCACAAAGAGTCAGACACGACTGAGCATCTGAACTGAACTGATACAAGAGGACTATTGCAGAAGCAGTGTCTTCTAGAAGAGCCAGGTTTCAACTAGCAAAAAACAGAAACATAAATATTGTATTAATGAGGTGAGGGAATTTCTGTCCTATATATAGCAAGTACTATTACTTGTCTATGAATACAAATATCTTTCTTCTTTGGAATGAAACCCCAATTGCTAACTGGGCATACTGCCACCCAGAATAAATCCTTCATTTTCCTGCCTCCCACACAGCTACAATCTGGTATGACTAATTCCTGCTCCCTGCGATATACATTAAAGTGTTGTACGAGGCTTCTAGAAAGACTTCTTAAAAGTAGCAAAGTTTGGAGACACCAATTTTTTGCCATCCTCCTCACTGCTGCCTGGAATATGAATGTGACAGCTTGAAAGCATGACCTGATAAACATACATAGAACTTTGCACTCAACAAATGTAGCACACACATTATTTCCAAGCACACAGAAAAGACTGCCAACATTCTACCACTTACTGCAAACATTAATGCATTTCAAAGAGGTGGAATCACACAGACGATGATGAGTTTGAACACAGTATCTGCCAAATATTCCCAGCATTTTCTTGATGGATATAAAAAGGGGAAGTTTTCAGGACTGTCTAAAAGCATCATCTCTGTCTGGCGTTGACTGTGCTCCTGAAGGAAATCCTTGTCTTTTGAACAGGAAAACAAGAGCTTTAACTTAATTCCAAGGACTTCTAGCATGCATGAAAGATGGCAGAGTGACTGGTTGCAGGAGGATTTTCAGACCTCCTCAGGAAAAGAGTCAGACACAGCCTAAAACTATAGGGATTAAACTTCTGAAAGGATCCTAGATCAGGTAAACCAGCAGGCATCACATAGATCAAGGCTTCCCACACTAAAAGCCTACAAATTGCCTGGGGATCTTGTTAAAATGCAGATACAGTAGATTTGGGGTAGGGTTTGCGGTTTTGTACTTCTAACAAACTCCAAGATGATGGGGATCCTGCTGGCCCAACAACATCATTTTGAGCAGCATGAATAAAGACAATCAGTGTGGGATAAATCTACAGCCTTCATGTAACCAATGAAGCTGAAAGTCTAATTACCAGCCTCAAAAAGACTTCTTACATACATTATCTATTTATTAGAGGTTCATTCTGTGCCAGAAATATGCTAGACTTTGGAGAAAACAATGATGAACAGAAAAGCACCCCGCTCCTTCCTTTTCTTAAGGTTTGTTAGGGAAGCCAACCATTAAATAATTATACAGCTTTCTAGATTCAGAAAAGGTAAGGGTTATGTAGTTTCATGAGCTATGTCTGAATTCATTTACTATGTTCTCTTTAGATAGGGACCGCCAAGTTAATGACAGGTAATCCTTAATCAATCAGATGGTAGTCAGTTCATTGATTTCACATAACCAGTCCCTAAATTTTAGATATTTATATGAAAGACAAATTTTTAAACATACTCAGAAGAGGTCCAAGCCAGCAGAATAAGGCAGTAGAAAAAAGTAAAAGGATAAGAATTAGAAGGAAAAGAATGGAATGCACAATTTTTCACAGATGCTATCATTGCCTACATTAAAAATGCAAAAGAATCTTTAATTATTAAAAGTCCCAGATTAATAAGACTGGTGGATACAAAATATATAAAAGTCAATTATATTCCCATATGCCAGCAAACAAATAGAAATACAATTTTTTAAAGATACGATTACGATACCATCAAAAAGAGTCACAGAGTTACGATACGATCAAAAAACCAAAGTACCTAGAAATAAATCTTTAAGAGGTCTTTACGAAGGACACCATAGGGATCTCTGGTATGATATTAAGGAAGACAGAAAAATGCCATGATCATAGATTGCTTCAGAATCATAAAGATGTTCATTTTTAATCTGTAGGTTAAATACAAATCCACGTGCGTGCATGCTCACAGTCGCTTCAGTCGTGTCCGACTCTTTGTGACCCTGTGGACTGTAGCCTGCCAGGCTCCTCTGTCCATGGGATCCCACAGGCAACAATACTGGAGTGGGTTGCCATTCTCTTCTCCAGGGCATCTTCCCAACCCAGGGATTGAACCTGTGTCTCTTACGTCTCCTGCAATGGCAGGCAGGTTCGTACTACCATCTAATCAGTACCCAAAATATGAGACTTCATGAACTTGACATGCCAGTTCTGAATTTATATGGAGGTGAAAAGAACCAGGCAACTATAAAGAAAAAAACGACTAGTTGAGGAGTGGGCAGTGGGGGTTATTCTAGTAGGTAACTAGTATTAATACAGAACTACAGGAACTAATGCAGCACAATTATACAAAAGTAAACTACAGAACAGAATGAAAGAATTAGGAAACAACACTATACATTTGTGGAAACTTGATTTTAAATAGAATTTGCACTGAAAATACTGGGATTTATAGCAAATGCTGTCAAGGCTATAAGTCAGACATATGAAATGGAAAAAAAAGGGAAGAAACAGGGGAGAGACAGAGAAAGAATTAGTTAAAGAAAGAAGAAATTTACTTAATCACAAAATCCAGACAGATTAAAACTTAAATGTGAACACAAAATAGGTAATAGGTAACAACATCTTTGTGAAAGTGAAAATCACTCAGTTGTGTCAAACTCCTTGCGACCCCATGGACTATAGAGTCCATGGAATTCTCCAGGCCAGAATGTACTGGAGTAGGTAGCCATTCCCTTCTCCAGGGGATCGTCCTGACCCAGGAATTGAACTGGGGTCTGCTGCATTGCAGGCAGACTTTTTACCAGCTCAGCTACCAGGGAAGCCCATACTATCCTTAGGAAAATATGAAAGTGCAAACAATACCAATGATCTTGAAAACTGTCATGTTCTTTTACCATAGTAATTCTATTTCTGTTACAACATGTTATAAATATTAACTTCTAATAGCTAATAATCAGACATAGCAAATACTGAAATGTAATGATCACAATTTGCCGTACATGCACTATTACCTGGGGCAGCACAGGTGACGGGAGGAGGAAGCCTCAGTAAGGAAGACTGGTTCAGAGTCACTTTAGGAAGCAGCGTGCTTCCCAGCTTCCACCCCCTTACACTTGTACCACTCAACCAGGTGACTGTTCTTTCCTCATCCTGGCAAAGAAAATAAAGACTAAAACTGAAGTTTTCTCTGTGGAAAGGGCAAAAGCACGAGGTCTCTGGACTGAGGGCAGAGGACAGTTGGTGTCTTAAGAGAATATTCACTCTCTGGAGACCCAGACAGCAGTCCTCTCCACAGAGATGTCCAGCACTGGCCCAGGGCCTGCCTCTACCACCTGGGGAGGACATCGAACAAACTAAGCGCTTTGGACTTTATCCATCCTGAGGGACCTTCCCTCTCTCACCCTTAAAATACAGATAAGCAGTAACTACTTAAGAGTTCCAGTGAGGACTAAATGAGGTTCTCTGAGCATCAGCAAAGTGCCTGGAACACGTAGCAATTAACTGAGTAAGTAATAAATGCTTGCTACAATCATTATTTTTATAATAAAGTGATCTTTAGTAATTGCTCATTTGCATAGTTGTATTTTTTTCTCCTTCCCAGCTCATTCACTAGAGTAGGGCATAGGTACCTTTCACTATTTTATCCCAAATATTTAGGGCAGTATCTGACATATAGGAGGGTAATTAAGTATTTGCTTACTATTGCGTGAGTGAATGCTTGTCTGATGATTTTTAAAAACCCATAGGGCCAATATCAGGTATTTGAAAGATAAAGGGACTAGAATTCAGAAGTCCTAAATTCTAGATCTGGTTCTGCTAGATAACCTTTAACAAATTGCCACCAGCTCTCTAGACCTCAGTTTTGTTTTCAATTAGCTGTACTTATCTGCCTGCTGTTTCTAAAGAATCTTCAGCAATAAGCCGGCTTCTCCGCTGCGAAGAGGTGACCACGTGGTCTTCACCTGACAGCCCACTGCATTCACCTGCAGTTAGTGAACAAGCCTGAATTCGTGCTTAGCACTATACTATGGCCAGGAAAACAAGGATGAAAAATATGTAGTTCTGCTGCTTAAAAATAAGTAAAACCATGGGAGATACCAACAAACCAGGAATTCAGTATACTATGATACATTTTTCCCCTCAATAATTTTAAGAAAGTTTTCCCCCAATTCTATGGTTTTTTTGAAAGACCCAATATGAAAAGAAATAGCAGAAGGACTTAATACTCTGAAAACCAAGTTGCTCTTGCAAATAAAAGTGAAAGTGAAAGTCACTCAGTCATGTCCGACTCTGCGACCCCCTGGGCTATAGAGTCCATGGATTTCTCTAGGCCAGAATACTGGAGTGGGTAGCCTTTCCTTTCTCCAAGGTATCTTCCCAACCCAGGGATCAAAGCCGGCTCTCTTTCATTGCAGGCAGATTCTTTACCACACAAGCCACAAGAGAAGCCCTGCAAATAGAAACTGTCAAGATTTATTCTTGTATCTGATTACTTTAACATCTTTTTTGTATTTATAATGACGTATTTATAAAAGATATTTTTTGTAGCCACAATAAATTTCTAGGGTTTGACAACTTAAGAAAATGACATAAAGATGCTTGCTGAAACATTTCTCCCCAACCCTCAGAAAATTAAAACCACCATCTGAACGTGTCTTCTTACTCCAGACTTCATATCATTAATATGGAATTTCTGCCCATGTTAACATGGCTCATTGAGATTACTATATGTGACTATTTGGGATTATAAACCAATATGCCAATTCCTGGCCGTTTTGCTTTATGGATATGGTCAATATGACAGTGCCATAGAGGTCCAATTTCCTAAAAAATTTGGTAACTCATGTTTAAAATTAAAATTTACTCCAAGTATTCTCAGAGTAACAGAAGCAGCAGAGAGGAAAGAGTAAATCAATTAAAGAAACATTGAGCCAAGTTGTTACATTATCTTGGTTGAACTAGAAACTTAATCTTTCTACAATGGATGACCTAATTGTACTAGAGTCCCTTTCTGTTGATAGAGAACTCGTCTCAGTATCCCATAGTGATTAAATGTATTCCAGGGAGCTTCTTTTTCATTTTACTAAGAGTTGAAACTATTTTTCAATCTGCTTTATTGAAGCATAATTTACATATAATAAAATTTACCCATTTAAGTGTATAATGCAATAAGTTTTGACAAATGCACTTAGTAGTGGAACCACCATAATTATGTTACAATATTTCTAGAAACTATTTTTTTTAATATCCAGTGTCATTTGTTCTTTCATGTAAAAAAAGTTGAGGATCTATTTTGCAACATACACATACAATATATGAGCACACTGCATGAATAAAACACAGTGCTCTCATGAACATTTGAATGCAGACTCACATGAGGCCTGAGAGAACAGAACCAGAAGAGCAATCTAGATAGATAATTCCAGAAACCCATCCAAAAGGTAACTGGAAAGAAACTAACATTTATTGAGTGCCTACTTTGTGACAGGTCCTCTACACCCATGAGTTCTTTTATTTTTATTTTATTTTTATTTTACTTTACAATACTGTACTGGTTTTGCCATACATTGACATGAATCTGCCACAGGTGTACATGAGTTCCCATTCCTGAACCCCCCTCCCACTTCCACCCCATATCATCTCTCTGGATCATCCCCATGCACCAGCCCCAAGCAACCTGTATCCTGTATTGAACATACCATGAGTTCTCTTAATAAAACATTTCACTTAAAGAAAGCAAGTGGTACAGGACAATAATCAAAGATCAAGTATATAAAGTTGATGATGGGTGTTCAAATTTCCCACTCCGTCACATACTGGTTTTGAAATTCTTGGGCAAGGTATTGACCATCTTTGTGCTTCAGTCTATTCATCTGGGAGATGACTACTAATCATTCCTCCCTGGCAGGGTTAGCAAATGAAATACCAAGAAGAGCACCCAGTCTGTACTAAGAATGCAAGCAATGTTAACTATTAATCTTTATGATAACCCCATGTGAAAGGGGGCAACCTTAGCCTCATTTTACATATGAAAGAACTAAAGTTTAAATACCTTTCTAGGGTCACACAGCTAGCAAGTTGCAGACTAATCTGAAAACAGGCCTGACTCCAAAGCTAGTGCTTGTTCCCCTACATCTTGGTTGAATTAGAAAGTGGCAATGAAATATGGCAGTGAAGGACAGGAGCCAAGCATGCTGCAGGTCCATGGGGCTGCAGACAATCAGACATGACTTAGCAACTGAACAAAAACAATGAGAAGGAGAGCAGGGAGCGATATGAACCTGTTCATCTTTCCCTCCTTGAAATCCTTTTGTCCCTTCCCTCTCTTACTACCTCTGAAATAGCACTTCTGAACTGTACTGTATTGTGCTGCAAAACCCAGATCAACCCCTTAGGACCAAGGCACCTGTCCCTGCCCTCCCCCAATGCTGCAGCTAATAATTTAACAATAATAATTTGGCCTATGGATCACAATGGCATTCCTCTCGGGGAATTACTTTTGAGCAGAGGTAGTTGCCTCCTCCAAGGCCACATCCCATCCTCAGGGATTGCTTGCATTTAAACACTAGTTAAGGTGGTATTTTACAGTCTCTTGGGCCCCTGGCTTCACTGTGGGACAATTCTGAAGGACATCCCACCTGTGGAGCTCCCTGTGAGGTCAGCTAGGGCCTGTGACACAACTGCTGTCTCTCCCTGATCACAGCTTCTTCAGTTTCTGACAGGTGCTACTCCAGAAATGTGTGCTCACTCAGTCATGCCCACCTCATTGCAATCCCATGGACTGTGCCCCATCCTCTGTCCCTGGGATTCTCTAGGCAAGAATACTGGAGTGGGTTCCCATTTCCTTCTCCAGGGGATCTTCCTGATGTAGGGCTCGAACCCAAATCTCCTGAGTTGACTGGCAGATTCTTTACCACTAAGCCACATGGGAAGCCCATAAAACACTCCCCAATAAACCTGCTACTTGCAAAACTACATCTCAGAATCTGTTTCCAGGAAATCCAACATAGGGCTTAAAACTAGAAGTGTCCTAAGAACAATTCTATAACAGAGCGACGGAGGGAGATCAGAGGTGGAATACTCAAGCCCTTGGCATACTGGAGCAATGCAATCATTCATCAGCAGTGAAGGAGTACAGGATGCCAGTGGAAGGGAATGCACTGAAGGGGGCTGTGATCTCGGGCGTTTCAGCACTATGGGGGAAATAGTGATTTAATGATCACAGAATTAGATGGCTATTGCTGGGTGTTATTGATGCATTAGACAATGACAATGAGCACAATGGTGATGAATCACCAATTTTGAAAGTGTGATTAGAAGACCTTCCTTGGCAGCATAGAAGCAGTTTACCTCTTGCAGCTGAAAAACAGAAGACACTAAGGACCAGGCTTTAAATTTAATTAGGAACAGTGAAGTCCAGAAGCGTGAATTCTCAAATTTGACAAGTGAGCTCAATTACAGTGCCCTGATGGGGAAGGATGAGACTTGAGATAGAAATATCTCAGCCAGTGCCCTCAAGGCCTTTGAAATTTCAGATTCTACAGACCCTTTGGGCCAGTAAAAGTGGCCCACTCCTCTCCTTTGAAGGCTGGCACTCCTAACCCTCCTTAAACATGAGGCAGAAGTCTCTGCTTACAAGATGGGATAAACTCCAGAGGATGGGAGATAATCCCTATGAAGGTTCAGAAGTCTGCAGCATCAGTGACTCTTTTTTTTAAGAGCATGTAAGGAAATTATCTCAAAAATAAAAGTCATTTCTTATATCCGGCACCTCTGAGAAAGAAACACAGTGCTTTGTAGGCATTTACAGGTTTTGGAAATAGCTCACCAACTCCCTCAGCCCCAAAGCCCCTTCTCTATAATCATGTAATGCCCCATTTAGGATCCTGAAGCTAAATATAGTATATCTTCATAACACATATGTAAAAACATTAAGTAAAATATTCTAATATAAATGAGAATTTACATTAAATTAGTACATATTGCAATATTAAATACTTTGATTCAATAGCACTATAAGCCATAATTAAGTAATCAGATCCCTAACCCTCTTTCATTACCAATTGTGACAATTACAATGTAGATTGATAAAGCTGTATAACTCAAATACTGTGATTGATACCTTCAACTGTATGATTTTCTAGAATGGTAACAACTCTTGGTAAAATTCCAAACATAAGCATAATTATTGGGTAGTTACATTTCTGGAGGCTAAAAAATAAAACAATGTATATTGAAAGCATTCCACCAGGACTTCCCTAGTTGTTCAGGTGGTGAAGAATCTGCCTGCAACAAAGGAGACCCGAGTTTCGATCCCTGGGTTAGGAAGATCCCCTGGAGCAGGAAATGGCAACCCATTCCAGTATTCTTGCCTGGAGAATTCCATGGACAGAGGAGCCTGGTGGGCTACAGTTCATGGGATCACAAAGACTTAGACACAACTGAGCAACTAGCGTGTGTGTGTGTGTGTGTGTGTGTGTGTGTGTGTGTGTGTGTGTGTGTGTATGTAGAGAGAGAGAGGGAAAGCATGAAAAACTTACTTACATATAAAATGGGGTCAATTTCTAGGCTCAGAACAAGGTTTTACCTGCATCAGTGTCCAGCAGGACATCCAAAAAACCATGTACTATTCTTTATTGTGTAGAACGGTCCTTTTAGGCATCAGCCTCCTCCCTTGATGAGAACCATGGCTCCACTCTATGCCTCAATTCTCTGGACTTCTTTGCCATTCCTTCCTTCTCTGAGGACATGCTGAATGCTGGGAACTCAAATCCACATCTCCAGTACAGATGTATCTCAAGCTCAGAATTGTATCATTAACCTTCTGCAGGCTATAGTGCCTGGATATAACCACTCATACCTCAAACTCAGTATGTCAAAATGGTTTTATTAACTTTTATCTTAATGTGCTTCTACTTATGTGGTCTTATCATAACCCCAATCCCATGAGACAGCACCTGGATGTCATTTCTGACTTCTCCCTTTCCTTGCTTCTGCTGCTGCTGCTAAGTCACTTCAGTTGTGTCTGACTCTGTGCAACCCCAGAGACGTCAGCCCACCAGGCTCCCCTGTCCCTGGGATTCTCCAGGCAAGAACACTGGAATGGGTCGCCATTTCCTTCTCCAATGCATGAAAGTGAAAAGTGAAAGTGAAGTTGCTCTGTCGTGTCCGATCCTCAGCCACCCCAAGGACTGCACCCTTCCAGGCTCCTCTGTCCACAGGATTTTCCAGGCAAGAGTACTGGAGTGGGGTGCCATCACCTTCTCTGTTCCTTACTCCTACCTCAACCCAAACATGAAGATTTTCAGCTTTACCTCTTGTCCATTTTACCAGCATTGCATAAGGTCAGGCACTTCATACAACACAGCAACAAAAACAAAACATCTTGCAACCAGAGTGAAATAGCAGAATTGTGAATGTGATCATGTCACTCCGATTTAAACTCTTCAGGCTCTAAGAATGCTTCTGTGTTTATAAATAATGCCTTGTGTGTGTTATGGTCCATACTACATTATAATTACCTTTGCTATTGTCCAATTAAGCTATCAGCTCCCTAGTGTTAGGGATTGTGTTTTACTCACTCACCATATCTAGTGCCTAGCACAGTGTCAGACACAATAGGGGCAATCAATAAATATTTACTGAATGACTGAAACATAAGCAAACACACAATACTGAGGACTAACAATGTGACTAGAGTTAAAAATACCTTGATTATATGAGATGTGATTTTAGTGCTGATTGCAAACTTACCAATAAAATGATTGATTCTCCTCCTGTGAAATTAATTTAGGACAAAATCCATATTTAAATAAACTTAACATTCTTGACTTCAAATGAACAGCAAAAAAATCTTGGCCAGATAACTTGATGAGCTTATTTTCCCTGTTTGAGTTGTTTAAAAAATCCTCTTCTAATCATAAAAGGCAAGTGGGTTTTCCCACTGTCCTTTTCTCATTTATTTTAAAATGGTCATTAAATATCAATCAAGTGCCAAGCAGTGGGTCAGAAAATGAGAAAAGTTAGAATGCAAGGGAAGATAGTAATGGTGACTAAGATATAGTCTTTTCCTTGGTGATTCAAAGGATGAAGGAACATAGCCATGTAAATAAAACTTACCATGTACTGTGACAAGTGTAATGATGAAGTTATATCTAAGGCACCATGAAAGCCCAAGAGAGTTGTGATCAATGTGGTTTTTCAGGAGAGGTGGGCAACAGCAAATCTTAGTTCTTAGATAAGCTAAGATATGCAATTCAATTTGGTAATGATTATTAGCCAGGGTAGGCAAGGCTAAACCATGGAAAACACCACCACAAATATTTCTGTTAACACAGATGCAAACATTAATATCTCGTTCATATTAGACATCAAGGTCTAGTTAGCTGGGAAGCACTGTCCAACACAGTCACTAGGGGACCAGCTGACAGAGACTTCACCTCAACAGGTACCTTCCTGAGAGCGGCAGCAGGGAGGAGTGGTGGGACAGGGGGGCGGGGGCTGGATTCAGGACCTCTCATTCCTCTCCACTTCTACCAGGAGATTTCTGGTAGCCCAGCTCATCTGCTCACAACATATTGGAAGGAAAAAGTCACATGACCACACCTAAATTGAAACAGGATGCGGGAAGAGCACCCCTACGAAATGCCTGAAGGCAGGAGAAACTGATCATCTGTAAACAGCCCCAGAGACGGCCAGTTGTTAAGAATGAAGGTGACTATAGAAAGGAGGCAGAAAGTTCTAGTCAGATGATGGAATGGCTTGCACGCCATCACAAAATTGCACTGGATGATGTATATGGGCAATGGTGCTGCATTTGTTGTAGGCTGGGGCTTAGTCTGCACAGCTAGAGATGTTAGAAAACAGTGTGAAAGGTAGGCTGGGGTCATGTGCTTGAGGGCCATGTTAGCAGCTTGAGGAGTTTAGATTTCTATCCATCAGTAACAGAGAGTACTTTCAAAAGGTTTCAAACAATCCAATCAGTGTATCCCATGCTAACTGGGGGACATTAAAGAAGTAGTTGAGACTGGCTAGAACTGCTATACTTAAAAACAGATCACACAGCAAAGGAAAAGGAAAAAACAACAACAAGACCTTTGTATCCTCCATAAGCTGCACCACTAGACTCTGGATGCAGGACCTTGGGCTGAAGAGGTATGTAGATCACTGCATTCTGGCTAGAGGCTCTGACATGTTGCATCAGGGAGTTATAGACCCTGGAAACAGGGTGCTTTGAACTGTTAATTCATCCTGGAACAGAAAAGCCACAATTTCCTATGTGGCTTAAGGGTAACCAAGGTTTTGTTTTAAAATTAACAGTAAGTTATTTATGTTAAAGATGCCCTGGTGATTATTAGTACACATCATTTAAAGCAAACCAAGCAGAACCATGAAATTATTAGAATTCCTCTCCAGGATGTGTTAGGCTGTCTCCTATTGTCCATTTAGTGGCTTGTTTATTGGGAAGTTTAGTCAGGATTCTGTATCAGCCTCAAAGCTTTTCCCATTAAATCATACAGAGAGGATCTAAATAAATTAAAAAAGAAAAACACAGGAATGACTAATTTATCTTTCCAAGAGACCCTGATGAGAGATCTCAGGTTCAAACTCCACTATGGCAACTAATACCACATACAGACTTTCCCCATCATAAACCCAATTTAATAAATAGAGACATATATATGGATACTAAAATCCAGTCATTCATGAATTTACTCACATACTCAAACTCTAGCAAGCGTCCACACCTGATTCCCAGCACAAAATCAAACAAGACAAGCATGCTTAATAAATAGATGTGTTCGGGTCTCTAAGAGTCGAGTGAAAGTTTTTCATGGGCACAGAGAGTCAGGACTAGGAGAAGGGGTCGGCTATTCACCCTCCTCAAATCTTGGTCCCACTGCACTTGATGTATAGGATGAGGCTGTCTCCAGAAGCTACAGCTGCTGTTAACGGAAGGTAGAGGACACAGCAGTGCTACTCCAGGGCTCAGGTGTCCCAGCATGTCAGAGCAGGGAAGGAAAGGGTGCATCCTGCGTTTCTGCACTAACAGACGCAGATGTGCCATCGGCACAGCGTGGGCTCTATGAAACACAGCTCCATTTTTTGGATACTCAGAGGTAATGCAAGCAAAGCCTTGCAGGAGAGCAAGCAAAGAATTGCACACAATTCCAGGCAGTGCCGCTCACTTTGGAGCATGTGGAAATCGTGCTGAGGATGTGGAGAGCATGACCTTTATGTCCCACACAGACCTCCCAGTGGCCGTGTACGGAAGGTCAGAAAGCTAGCATGGCCATGCTGAGCCTCTCGGGCAGTTTCTAACCTGCGGTCTGCTTTTCAACGCAAAAAGACGCTCCTTTCAGACTCCTAGAAACCCCTGTATGAAACATTCGAGGAGCTTGAAGGCCCTGTAACTAGCATACAGAGCACGTCATCGCCTTCAGCCTAACAGCTGGGGCCTCGACGATCTTGGGTTATGTGTGCTCAGTTGCTTCAGTTCACCCCACGGTTTGCGACCCCGTGGACTGCAGCCCGCCAGGCTCCTCTGTCCGTGGGATTCTCCAGGCAAGAATACTGGGGTGGGCTGCCATCGCCTGCTCCGGGGAATCTTCCTGACCCAGGCATCAAACCCACATCTCCTGCACTGCAGGTGGATTCTTTAACATTGAGCCACTATGAACGTTTAGGGTTATAATTTATTTCAAACGAAAAACAAAAACTTACTGAGCACCTAATGAGACAGAACTCTGTGCTATGTATTTCTCAGAGAGCCTTTTCCAGAAACATCAAAAAAGTCAATGCAGTTCACCCTGGAAGTTTTGTCCATAATGGCAGACTTCCCTCCATACAGCATCCCATCCTATGCATCCCTCATTTTGAGCAGCTACATCCGAGGTGGAGAAGGGAGAGCGCACAAACACATTCAGGTTTTTCTCACCCTATTCATATTTTCATTTAAACAGAAATAAATACTATAATCCCCTTGGGTGCTCTTTTTTCACCTGACTACATCCAGCATAAGTGATACAACAGAAAAGATTTTCTCTCTCCTTCCAAATTCCAAGTGGTATTAGAAAAAGAAAAAGTTCCAATAAACATTAGTGGTGCGGCCATGTTTGGTGGAGGCGTAATCTTTGCTTTTGTGTTGCAACTTATTGCCTACCTTTAATTTGGTCTATTCACAAAAATGTCACCGCCCAAAAGGTGTTGTTGAGAAGGGAGGGACTAATTCAGACACACTTTACCCTCAAAACAACATTACTGTAAATATTAACATCATTTAATACAAGTGTCATTTTCTGTTAAATATTCTTGTTTTGTCCTAGGACTCTGATTCACTTACATGAATGTAATTAAACCTATGAAAATGCCTTATAGAAGTGACTTAATCTCCACAAATATAAAAATCTCTATTTTACTTTGAAGTCCAGCTTCAACGTTACAAACCAACACAACATAAAAACAAGCAAAAAAAAAAAAAAAAAATCAGGACATTCTGCCAGCAAAGTCAACTTTCCCCCACAAGATCCAAATATTCCAGGTTCACAGTACACATAAAACCTTTTATATTGCTGCATTGGAAAGGATGTTCCCAGCAATCCACTCATCTATTTTTTTTTAAGCTTTAAGTATCATAATCCCCTAGATCATGCTTCACATGGGAATTCTCACCCTGGACATGAAACTGTTAAGTTCCAAGCGACAGATTTTAGAACAAGCAGCTAACAACTCCACAAATAAATTCATTTCCTCATATAGACTGAGGTTTGAAGACTGCCCCTCCCTCTCTGAGACTCAGTTTCAAGACCAAGCTAATGTTTAAGCAACAGTTTACCTGGTACTCTGACAAAAGTTACGTCAGAGGGCCTTTGTTAAACGTCCTTTCAGAGGTGATAAATGGGAAAGCACTTTAACAGAAATTGATTTAAGCAAAACCCTTGGCCCACTGAAAGCTTTTTCTCACACCATTCTCTCTACTGATGTAAAATCCAGGTTGACAACTTAGAAAGGACAGGAACATTTTAGAGGCAAAAATATTTCTGACAATACGATAAAGAGGATATTGAGAGCAGAGACTGCCATAAAGTTAAAAGTCTTGCTTGATCTAATGATCAAATGGGACTATTTTAGAATGGACTCTAAGCCATTAGCAGGCTGTTTTTGTCATATTAGAATTTGTTCATCTTCATGAACATTATATCACATATCTATTTAGAGATAACCACTCACACAAATTTTTTATGAGTGAGGTTGTTTGCTTTTTAGTGGAACTCATTTTTATTTGATATAAAGAGTATATTTTGGTAAGTGTTAGCGACTTCACTTTTTTAAAAAAATTCAGTGCTTAGATACCTGGAAAAGTGAAATTTTTAGATTTTTTTATGGAAAAGCAATTACATTTTAAGTAATGTTCCAATTATCCTTCCCATGAGGCCTGTGGAAGTAAATCCAAGCTCTTGTTGCTTCCTAAACCTACCACCAAGCATAGATTTAGTGAGGAATCAGATATGATAATATCACACCCAAATATTTAGGGAAAAAAACAGCAGCTATATTTCTGGCTTCAACTCTAGTAACCACATAAACCACTTTACTGTTTATGATTAAGTGGAATAGTCAATTTAATGTAAAAAGACCACCACTGTTGTTAGTTAAAACAGTCAAATTGTTTAACAGTATCATCTACATTTATATTAGTCAAGGTTTCCAAACCTTTAATTATCAAATGTTTCTTTTACTAGTTAATGAAGAAAATTTTCAGTCTTAAAAGGACATGAGATGAGTGATAGTTGAGCAGTAAAAAACTACTCAGAAATTGATGCCTGATGTACAAGAACAGAGAGAGGTATGTTAAAATGGATGGTACTTACAGCCTGGCTTAGGCAGCATAAAAATTGTAATTTCAACATTTTTTTCTAACAGAACGTGTGAATAGGCTCCTGTATTCTTCAGTAAACTGGCATAAATATGTTAGTATATTCTTATGAAAAATAAGTGCCAGGATCCAAATGGCTAGTTGGAGCAGGTGTAGGATTCATGGCCAATTTTGTGGTTTATCACATCTCCCTTTACAGGAAATGAAAGTGAAAAAAAAAAAGAAAAAGGCCAAAGCTGTGAATATGGTCAAGGGCAATTGATGCTTATAAGTACATACTTAACTTTCCTGGCTAACATTTTATAAGCTTGCCTGTATCATTACAAACTGAAATCACACCTACAAACAATTTTGTCCTAATACAGTGACAGTCCAATCCTCATTTTGGAGGATGGTGAGAGACAGGCCAAGCAGGGATAAGAAACCCAGACCAGTTTAATAAAACATGTATGGAATAACTTGTTAAGAAAGTAAATTTTTATCATTCTCAGTTCAGTTCAGTCACTCAGTCGTGTCCGACTCTTTGCGACCCCATGAATCGCAGCACGCCAGGCCTCCCTGCCCATCACCAACTCCCAGAGTTCACTCAGACTCACCTCCATCGAGGCAGTGATGCCATCCAGCCATCTCATCCTCTGTCGTCCCCTTCTCCTCCTGCCCTCAATCCCTCCCAGCATCAGAGTCTTTTCCAATGATTCAACTCCTCACATGAGGTGGCCAAAGTACTGGAGTTTCAGCTTTAGCATCATTCCCTCCAAAGAAATCCCAGGGTTGATCTCCTTCAGAATGGACTGGTTGGATCTCCCTGCAGTCCAAGGGACTCTCAAGAGTCTTCTCCAACGTGACAGTTCTCAGGTATACATAATAAATTTAAACTGTAAATTAGTGCAATTCTTTGCTGATTAGAATGAGAAGCAAAATCAGATCTAATGAGTAGAAAAAGACAAATTTATATTTTAGGAGAAAAAGGAAAATCTTCAACAGAGCCACAGAGTATGATGATGCATGTTGTGGCCTACACAAGGGCATCCAGCCCAAGAGGCCAGGGAAGCTAACATCCAGTGGGCACTCCTCTTGCCAAGCCATGTACCTTGGAGGGGCCCTGTGCCTGCCCAGAAAAGGGGCACCTTTTTCTAATTCTTACAAAGGCACCCTTTGGGCAAGCAGAGGCCCTGCTTTAAAGAGAATGCTCAGTGTTTGCTAAGGTTCAGGAAAACAGGAACTCATATGTGAGTAAAATCAGTACAAACTGTCTGAAAGGCAATTTAGAAATACGTATATACCTTAACAGGTTCCGTATCCTTTGATCCCTCAAGTCCCTTCTTTAGGAATTTATTTTAAGGTTAGTTGGTGTGGTGATTTTTATCACATGTTCATAAAAAACTTTTTTTTTTTTTTTAACATTCTTCCCTTCAAAAGATGGAATCTTATGCCTCTAATTCAGTGAAGACACATCTAACAGAAATAGCATGGTGNTTTTTTTTTTTTTTTTAACATTCTTCCCTTCAAAAGATGGAATCTTATGCCTCTCTTCTTGAAGATGAACCAAATTCAGTGAAGACACATCTAACAGAAATAGCATGGTGGAAGGACTGCCATATGAATTGTAAGGCTAACTCACAGGGGGAACAGCCTCCGTCTGGCTTTCTACCAAATCAATTGCTTTGGGGCAGGAAGTCAGCTGCCATATTGGAGGAACTCTCAAGCAGCCTGTGGAGGAGCCCACATGACCTACTGCCCAAACCCAAGCTGACTAACTTGTTGGCCCTGAGAGGGAGCCATGAAAGTCAGCATTCAGCCGCTGACAAAATAGCAGATGATTCTTCAATAAGCGGTCCTGGGAAAACTGAACAGCCACGTGCAAAAGATTGAAATTGGACCCCTATCCAATACCACACAACAAAAGTCAACTCGGGAATTTTCTGGTTGGTCCAGTGTTTAAGACTTGGTGCTTTCACTGCCAGGGCCCTAGATTCCATTCCTGGTCAGGGAACTAAGATCCCACATACCATGTGCTGCAGCAAAAACAAAAAAGTCAATGCAAAATGGGTTAAAGACTTGGACATAAGATCTGAAACGTAAAAATCCTAGAAGAAAATGGAGGGGCTATACTCCTTGACATCAGTCTTAGCAATGAATTTTTGGGATTGACACCAAAAGCAAAGGCAACAAAAGCAAAAGCAAGCAAACAAGACTACACCTAACTAAAAAGCTGCTGCACAGCAAAGGAAACTATCAACAAAACAAAAAGGAAATCTATCGCATCTTATAAGGAGTCGATACCCCAAAAGTATAAAGAACTCACAACTCAATAGCAAAAAACCCAAACCATTCAATTTTAAAATGGGCAGAGGAAGTGAATGGACATTTTCTTAAAAAATTATACAAATGGCCAACAGGTACATGAAAAGGTGTTCAACATCACTAATCATCAGGGAAAGGCAAATCAAGACCACAATGAGATATACCTCACACATGTTAGAATAACTGTCATCAAAAAGACAAGAGATAACAAGTGTTAGAAAATTTCTGTGGAGAACAGGGAACTCTTTTGCAGTGTTGGTGAGAATGTACATTGCTGCAGCCACTATGGAAAACACTGTGGACCTGCCTCAAAAAATTGAAGCTAGAGATACAGTGTGATTCATCAGTCACACTTCTGGGTATATATCTAAAGGACATGAAAACAAGATAGCAAAGCGATATTTGCCCTCCGATGTTCACTGAAGTATGATTCACAATAGCCGAGATAAGGAAACATCTTGCAGTGGATGGATAAATGGATAAAGAAGGTGTTTGGTGGAATATTATTCAACCACAAAAAAGGGCATTCTGTCATTTGTGACAACATGGATGGATCTTGAGGACATTATGCTAAGTGAAATAACTCAGAGAAAGAGAGACAAATACCATATGATTTCACTTATATGTGGAATCTAAAAAGCCAAGCCCCCAGAAACAGAGATCAGAATGGTAGTTACCAGGGCCTGGGGTGAGGAGGAAGGAGGTGATGTTGGTTAAACAGTCAAGCTTCCAATTATAAGATGAATAAGTTCTAGGGATCTAATATACAACACAGTGATTATAGTTAATGACACTGTATTGGACAGTTTTAAAAAATGACTTCAGATTACCACAACCTTGGCTGACATCCTGATGACCTATGAAAGAAAAAAAAACCCAGTAAGCCTCTAATTCCTGACTCAGAAAATAAGAAAATAATAAATGCTTGTTGCTTTAAACTATTAAGTGTGGGATAATTTTTTAGTGCACCAGTAGATAATACAGATATACACAAAGCTTTGACTATATAGATGTATATTGTAATGTCTTACATAAAGANTTTCTATTTATATTAATATGTCTATAAAAAAGACTAGAAGACTTTAAAATGCTAGCAGTAATTATGAATGGCATAGGATTAAATTTTTTTTCTATTTTTTACTGTTGGTCTCTAATTTTTAAATCTGCAATAAGTATGTTACTTTTGTAAAAAAATTTTAAAATACTGGAGTGGCAGGGCAAGGGAGATTATTAAAACAGTGGAATCCCAATATGCCTATGTTTGAATTCCCTCTACAGTTGTCCTTCTGTTCAATCCTTCTACAGTAAAATGGAAACTTAGTGCTCTGCAAAATGGCCCATTCCATCAGTAAGCAGCTTTGACTAAGAGAAAGTTATTTTTATAGGATCTGAAATTAGTTTCCTATAATTTTCAAAGTTTCTGACAGATCACATGACAATCAATTATATGTGGAGTCTAGAAAACTGAATTCATATTTACAGAGAACAGATTGATGACTGCCAGAGGTGGGTGTGGGCAAAATGAGTAAAGGCGGTCAAAAAGTATAAAATTCCAGTTATAAGATAAATGAGTCATGGGGATGTAATGTAGAGCATGGTGACCATAGTTATCAACACTGTATTATATACTTGAAAGTTGCTAAGAGAATAGGTCTTAAAAGGTCTCATTACAAAAAAAACAATTTGTAACTATGTGGGATGACGTATGTTAACTGAATTTATTCTGATAATCATTTTGCAATATATGCATACAAGTTCTAACCAACCTAGATAGCATATTCAAAAGCAGAGACATTATTTTGTCAACAAAGGCCCATCTAGTCAAGGCTATGGTTTTTCCAGTGGTCATGTATGGCTGTGAGAGTTGGACTATAAAGAAAGCTGAGAGCCAAAGAATTGATGCTTTTGAACTGTGTTGTTGGAGAAGACTCTTGCGAGTCCCTTGGACTGCAAGGAGGTCCAACCAGTCCATCCTAAAGGAGATCAGTCCTGGGTGTTCACTGGAGGGACTGATGTTGAAGCTGAAACTCCAATACTTTGGCCACCTGATGTGGAGAGCTGACTCATTTGAAAAGACTCTGATTCTGGGAAAGATTGAGGGCAGGAGGAGAAGGGGATGACAAGGGATGAGATGGTTGGATGGCATCACCGATGCAATGGACCTCGGTTTGGGTGAACTCCGGGAGTTGGTGATGGACAGGGAGGCCTGGCGTGCTGCGGTTCATGGGGTCGCAAAGAGTCGGACATGACTGAGTGACTGAACTGAACTGAATTTCTACTAGAGTTCTGCAAAACATTACCATTGAGGGAAACTAGGTAAGGGCTACATGAGATTCCTCTATTATTTCTTACAAGTGCACATGAATCTACAATTATCTCAATTAAAACTGCAATATAAAAGAAAGTTTCTGAGAGAGAACACATCCTATGTGTGATATAATCTGTGAAGAATTAAAGATTTTTATCTCTTCTACATATAAACTCTTGTCAGCGAAGCTGATGATCTTATCAATTTATGATCACCTCTTTACATTATCAATAAATCCAGAACTTACTATCAAACACGAAGCATAACTTTTCCTCAGTTTTGCCACAAGCACTATGCTCAGCCTCAACTTAAAAAAAAAATGACATTTGTAAAGAAAAAATTTCAAATATCCTGGACAAGTAAAGGATTTTACTTTCATCATTTATATTCAGTAAGATGAGTCCTGGGAGTTCATATCTTTGATAAAGCTTTTTTCAGATGATTCTGAATCTCAACTTGCATTCTGAAAAATTCCAAGATTTTTTAAGAGTTATATAGCCTTACCTCAGAAGAACACACAAACTTTGCACTCAATTCTAGGGGTTTTGTGAACTTTCTAAAACCTATCATTTGCCCTCTAAGCTGATGGTGCATGGGTCCATATGGCGGGGGCGGGGGTCTAACATTTTATTGTAACTTAATTCTGCAGAGTATCATTCCTTTCAACATATTCCATATTGTGGCACACACAGAAAATGATCACTGTTGTAGAGCTAAGTGGAGAATGTTGAGGGCAGTTTGTTCCAGCTTTTCAGGCTCGGCCCAGCCACTAAGAGGAATCAATATTACCACCTACAAGTAACCAGTTTGTCAGTTCAGTTCCTCAGTCGTGTCCGACTCTTTGCGACCCCGTGAATCGCAGCACGCCAGGCCTCCCTGTCTATCACCAACTCCTGGAGTTCAGTCAGACTTGCGTCCATCGAGTCCATGATGCCATCCAGCCATCTCATCCTCTGTTGTCCCCTTCTCCTCCTGCCCCCAATCCCTCCCAGCATCACAGTCTTTTCCAATGAGTCAACTCTTCACATGAGGTGGCCAAAGTACTGGAGTTTCAGCTTTAGCATCATTACCTCCAAAGAAATCCCAGGGCTGATGTCCTTCAGAATGGACTGGTTGGATCTCCTTGCAGTCCAAGGGACTCTCAAGAGTCTTCTCCAACACCACAGTTCAAAAGCATCAATTCTTCGGCGCTCAGCTTTCTTCACAGTCCAACTCTCACATCCATACACAGGACCCACTATTTGGGAATCATTGGCAGAAATCAGATATTTTGAAGTATAAAACCAAAAACAAAAATTTTAAAATATACCATGTTAACTTATGCAAGAATAAAAGACAATGTCTAGATAGCAAGTTAAGCTTTTTTCTTTTTCAGGATGCCCAATATATGAAAGAATGGCATGGACTCTTAAATAACCCTTAGATGGGACATTAAAACCCAAGTGTGAAACAGTTCTTAGGTATCCTTATTTAGAAGCATTGATCAGTGCCTTGTAGGCACCAGATATTGCTAAGTGCTTAATAAGCTCCTAAAAGTCAAAGATTTGAGAAAAGGACAAGATGAAAGAGAAAAAAAAATGGCATGTTTATCTGATTTGCATTTATAAACGGAGAATCTGGACTAATGGAAACAGAACAGCCTCACTGAGCACATTAGACAGGCAACATGTAAATTATAGATTCAAAATTTTAGGAAACGTTGACCTGAAGAACAGAATCAGAGAATTTTGGTTTAAGAGGGTAGACTGGGAAGAACTCTCCATGGCTGAATATTTAACAAAGTTAGCCATAACAAAAATAAAAATATTACCTAACGGTAAGTGCTCATTATATGCCAGAGACTGTTTTAAGAGCTTTACTTGTGTTAACAAATATTAATAAATTTTTTGAGAAAGATACGACAGACTGGGAAACTAACACCATGGAAGCTCTTTACCTGATTCCAAATCTCAGAATGAACAAGTGACAGAGATCTGAAGCCAGGCAGTGTGACTCCAGAGTTCATGCGTTATGCACGCTACTTAAGTTGCCTTTTATAGTTTAAAAAAGTAAAATCCAACAAAAAGAAAAATTCAAACCACCAAATAGGAAAAGAGGCATAATCTATTACAGTAAGAAACTATTTTGAAATGAAACAAGAATGAAAGATGTAGTTTGGCTAAGAGTTCAGCCCTCAGTTTTCCAGAAACTATGATTCTGGTGGGTTCACAAAAGCCTGAGAATTCCCACAAAATACCTCCAAATATGGAGAAAAGGAAATTGAGTTGGTTTTATTATCCTATTCCTCATTTGACGAATAGTAGAAAAGAACTAAAGGGGAGAAATGGGTGAAACAGAAGGGGACGCAAAGCCCAGAAGAACTCCCCAGTGTGAATGGTACTGAGTCCTAATTAACTAAAGTGAACTCTCGAACCGGATATGTAATAAAATCTCAGGAAAAAAGCACAAGACCCCAGGTCATCTGACACAGCCTGCACACTACTCTCATCCCCCACCACTCTTTTAGTACACAGAAAAAAAAAAGTGGGGGGTGGGTAGGTTAAGGACATATAGAATCTCAAGCTGTAGGTATGAAGTGGGGAAAAAAACCCCACAAACCCTCAAATACTGTAGAAAGAGTTAAGAAATCACTCTTCACAGGAGCAGAGCAAACAGACTGGAGAGTCACTCAGGCATGAACAATACAAAAAGAAACAGCACAACTCTGCAACTTGCAAACGGTAAAATGGTAAGAAGCAATGAAAACCCACCAGCAAAACAGAGCAAAAGGACGGGAACAAACCATTCAAAAGACAAACCATTTAAAGAACTTAAAAATGTGATTATACAACAAAGTGAGATGAAAAGAAATGGAAAAGAATGTATGAACCCATTTCCAGGGCAGGAATAGAGACTTAGACATAGAGAATGGACTTGTGCACACAGCAGGGGAAGGTGAGGCTGGGACGAATTGAGAGTAGCATTGATATATATAAATGCTATAAATGCGTTGATATGTTTTACCATGTTTAAAACAGATAACTAGTGGGAAGCAGATGTATAGCAGAGGGCACTCAACCCAGCGCTCTATGATGACCTAGATGGGTGGGATGGGCGACAGGAAGGAGGGAGGCTTATGGGGGAGGGAGTTTACTAAGAGTTAATTCACGTTGTTGTACAGTAGATATTAACACACAGTAAATCAACTATACTTCAGTTTAAAAATATGGCAGTTGAAATGATACAAACTTAATAGCTTCAGAGACTAAAACTGAAATCAATTCCAAAATAAGGATAATCAAGATCTCTGAAGCAAAGAGCCCAGGGGAAAAAAGATATATTCAGGGATAATACACAAAAGAAAATGTTTCTAAAGTGAAGGGAAAAACAATATTTGCAGGATACAAACTGTATTTCAGGGAAGTTTGATACAGAAATTTTAAGTAGCTTCAGGTCACATATCAAAAAATATATATTTACAGATTTTCTATTCAGAGGGAAAATTAGACTCAATCTAATTTATAACAAGGTTTAATGCTAGAAGTCAGTGAAACAATATTTACTAAGTTCTAAGGAAAATGATGACCCATAATTACCATAGTTAGCCAAAATGTTTCAATACAAATACAACAGTCATAATTCTCAAAGATAAAGAAACTTAATAGAGTCCTATGAGCCCTGCTAAAAAAAAAATTACTTGACAATAAAATCCAGCCTTTAAGAATTGAATCAAAATGTAGAATATAGTAATAAGAAAGTTTTGGTAAGAGCTGATGGAAGCACTAAATAAATTTAAAAAGATTTAATAAGAATGGGCATGTGTTCTGTAGAACAAAATGATAACGTTATAAACCTGGGCATATAAAACAGGGAGTTCCCTGACAGTCCAGTGGTTAGGACACAGCACTTTTGCAGCTGGCTTGGATTCAATCTCTGGTCCAGGAACTAAGATTCCCCCATTCTCCCTTCCTGGCAGTTCGTAAGAAGCACCTCACTGCCCTCTCATGTAAGGGTAGCTATGGACATTGGTGTTTTAATATCCTTTGGAAAATAATTACCCTGAAGCTAATGATTAATCCATAAGTAGAAAGTTAAGAGTCAGGATATAGGTTGAATGAACTATTTCTGGCCTAACATTTCTTTTTGACTCATCATGTGTTCTCTGATATCCTATAGCACCGGCTAAGATTGTAACTTGGTGTATGAAGAGTTGACTCATTGGAAAAGACTGATGCTGGGAGGGATTGGGGGCAGGAGGAGAAGGGGATGACTGAGGATGAGATGGCTGGATGGCATCACTGACTCGATGGACGTGAATCTGGGTGAACTCCGGGAGTTGGTGATGGACAGGGAGGCCTGGCGTGCTGCGATTCATGGGGTCGCAAAGAGTTGGACACNATGTTTTTCTGGAACTCTCTTGCTTTTTCCATGATCCAGCAGATGTTGGCAATTTGATCTCTGGTTCCTCTGCCTTTTCTAAAACCAGCTTGAACATCTGGAAGTTCATGGTTCACATATTGCTGAAGCCTGGCTTGGAGAATTTTGAGCATTACTTTATTAGCATGTGAGATGAGTGCAGTTGTGCGGTAGTCTGAGCATTCTTTGGCATTGCCTTTCTTTGGGATTGGAATGAAAACTGACCTTTTCCCGTCCTGTGGCCACTGCTGAGTTTTCCAAATTTGCTGGCATATTGAGTGCAGCACTTTCACAGCATCATCTTTCAGGATTTGAAAGAGCTCAACTGGAATTCCATCACCTCCACTAGCTTTGTTCATAGTGATGCTTCTAAGGCCCACTTGGCTTCACATTGCAGGATGTCTGGCTCTAGATGAGTGATCACACCATTGTGATGGTAATCACGTATGCTATTCTCTAATAACACGTATATGAAAATTAAATAAGCAAAATTGGCACTGTAATGATCACAGTGGTGAATATGGCCAAAAGACTCAATTTTATTTCCTACTGAATGTGTGTATCTTCTACACATCTCTCCTCTTTATCCATTTAGTGTAAGTTAGTTCACAGCGTGAGTATAGAAATAAGCCTAAATACATAGACCTATATTTCAAAGATCCTTATGTTGACCATCAGTGGAGTTCCTCTGAAGCACAGAACTCAGACTAAATGAGAGTGCAGTGTACTAATTATCCCCTTTGCTTGCTTAGGAAAGGAAAAAATGAGGATCATTCTTCCACTCATTCATTCAATAAATTCAGTATATTGAACACAAGGGCACCTCTGGTTTTTTCTTCCTCCTTTTCTGGTACCAGCACCTACATGGTCCTTTGGGGGAATAACCTCTTCCCCTTTCCTACTTAGTCTACTTGGTTCTGTTGGTGTGATTTCTATTTCTGGCACGTGACCCACAAGCAGTCTACTAGTGTTTCCTATCCTTTTGGCCGTAAGGATTAGTTCGAGGATGGCAGAGACCCAAAGACAGACCTGTGGGACTCAATTCTGAACTTTTACTGGAAATACTGGAAAAGAAAGAGACCTTTTCCCACTGGGTTGGCTGGATTGAAAAAAAAATGTGAATCTGAGGCTACCAGCAGCCATTTTTCTACCTCAGTTTCATTCAGTTGGCTGCTGAGATCCCTTGAACTTGTAAACTTAGGCCCCTAGCCAAACCTAAAGGATCATAATTGGCATTTTAACTATTCAGTAGTAGTTGTCAACCTTGGCTGCACATAGAGTCACGTGGGAAACTGAAACAAACAAACCTGATGCCTGGGTCACACCCAGAACAATCGCATCCGAATTTCTGGAGGTAAGACCCAGGTATCAGTGTTTTTAAGGCTCCCAATGTGATCTCAGTGTGCAGTGGCATCTGAGATATGCTGGCCTGTGTCAATCACGGTAATCCCTTTCCTTTTGCTGGTGATTGGTCTGCACAAGCCTGTGCATGTATAGATGCTAACATGCTAACATGTATAGATCCAGTTCTAGCCAAAGACATGTTAACCACAGCTCACTACTTCTGAAAAACACATTTTCTATCCAGTCTCATGAGGCCAGAGCCTTCTACCTCTCTTCCTGCTTTGAACCAGTTGAATGAGGAACAATAAGAGCCAAATTGTTATCATGATAGAAGGTGGCAGACTAGAGGGGGAAAAGAACCAGAGTCAATGGTGATATAGACATTTATTTCTTCCTGAAACCTGCCTACCTTCACTGTTCCTACTGTGTGAAATAATCAAATGTCTCTACTGCTTAAGCCACAGTTAGTTGGGTAATTCTTATTACTGCTTGTTGAAAGTATTCCTAACAAAATTAACTGATAACTTATTTAAGAAATAGTTTTTATAAGGGAAATATGCTTTGCTACTGCTAAGTCACTTCAGTCATGTCCGACTCTGTGCGACCCCATAGACGGCAGCCCATCAGGCTCCCCCATCCCTGGGATTCTCCAGGCAAGAACACTGGAGTGGGTTGCCATTTCCTTCTCCAATGCATGTAAGTGAAAAGTGAAAGTGAAGTTGCTCAGTCGAGTCTGACTCTTAGCGACCCCATGGACTGCAGCCTACCAAGCTCCTCCGTCCATAGGATTTTCCAGGCAGGAGTACTGGAGTGGGGTGCCATTGCCTTCTCTGGAAATATGCCTTAGCAATAGTCAAAAAGGGCTCAGGTCATAGTCTTTATCAAGTGTTTACAACATGTGAAAGGTGGAAACAAAGCAAATTTGGAAGATTTGTAGAATGCAATGCTAAGAAACATGAAAGACATTTATGCAAAAAGATGGTATCCAAAAGGACTTCTCTGACTCTGCTTTGACCTCTAACACCTCTAGCTTTCCTAAATCCCACAAATGATCTGCCCATTCCACCCTTAGTTTTAAGATTAATCCAGATTTGAAGCAGATAATAAGTACTTAAACAACCTCAGCCATAATCTGCCTCCCCTTCTACTGAAGGGAGATATCAACATTTTCTTTTTTCACCTACAGCAAGGTTAGTGCCCTAGGTCGAAACTCTATCCCCACATTATTCCTACAGTGGGTGTCCCAGTTGTATGCCTCTGGCTCTCCATTTTCATTATTCACTGCCAAATACAATTACACAACATGTTCACCTCTTTGACATTTTACCTCATTGATCAACCTCTTATAAACCTACATTTACTTCTAAGTTTGAGTTTCCTTGTCTGACTTTCCTTGCCCCTGCATGCCTTAGTTCATGAAACTGGGATTTTCTAATGCTCTCCCTTTTTTAAGTAATTTGATAACCAATGTAGCATTCCAGCACACTTCTAGTACTAAAGTCTACTTGCAAGCTATCAAGTTAACCTGCTTCAGTTTTATGGATGCTTGAAGAAGACATGAGTTTTGAGTTAGAGACAAAGGAGTTTTAACCAATAGCTATAGTCAAATTGCCAACATCCACTGGATCATAGAATAAGGAAGAGAATTCCTGAAAAATATCTACTTCTGCTTCATTGACTATGCTAAAGCTTTTGACTGTATGAATCACAACAAACTATGGCAAATTCTTAAAGAGATCAGAATACCAAACCACCTTACCTGCCTCCTGAGAAACCTGTATGCAGGTCAAAAAGCAACAGTAAGAACTGAACATGGAACAGTGGACTGGTTCAAAATTGGAAAAAGAGTACGTCAAGGCTGTATAGTGTCACCTGTTTATTTAACTTACATGCAGAGTACATCATGCAAAATGCCAGGCTGGATGAAGCACAAGCAGGAATCAAGATTGCTGGGAGAAATATCAATAACCTCAGATATGCAGATGACACTACACTTATGGTAGAAAGCAAAGAGGAACTAAAGAGCCTCTCAATGAAGGTGAAAAAGGAGAATTAAAAAAACTAGCTTAAAATTCAACTTCAAAAACTAAGATCATGACATCCAGTCCCTTCACTTCATGGCAAATAGATGGGGGAGAAATGGAAACAATGACAGATTTTTATTTTCTTGGGCTTCAAAATCACTGCAGATGGTGACTACAACCTTGAAATTAAAAAATGCTTGTTCCTTGGAAGAAAAGCTGGATAGCATATTAAAAAGCAGAGACATCACTTTGCTGACAAAGGTCCATATAATCAAAGTTATCATTTCTTCAGTAGTTATGTATGGATGTGAGAATTGGACCATAAAGAAGGCTAAGCACTGAAGAACTGATGCTTCCAAATTGTGGTGCTGGTGACGACAAGATTGAGAGTCTCCTGGACTGCAAGGAAATCCAACCAGTCAACCCTTAAGGAAATCAATCCTGAGTATCCATTGGAAGGATTGATGCTGAAGCTGAAGCTCTAATATTTTGGCCACCTGATGGGAAGAGCTGACTCATCTGAAAAGACCCTCATGCTGGGAAAGACTGAGGGCAGGAGAAGGGGGTAACAAAGGATAAGACAGTTGGATGGCATCATCAACTCAAATGGACAGGAGTTTGAGCCAACTCCCGGAGATAGTGATGGACAGGGAAGCCTGGTGTGCTGCAATCCATGGGGTCACAAAGAGCTGGACAAACCTGAGCAACTGAACAGCAACAAATAGCCAGAATATTGGCCATTTTCTTACCTGAAGCTCCAGTTCCCACAGGGTAAAGAGGCCAAGTAACACTTACAAACACAGCAGTTTGCTTTCAACTTGGAAAACTCCAGTAAGCATGCCTGCCATTTTTCTACTGGAAGACTATCTATTCTCCAAGATTGTACCCTACACAGGGATACAAACCAGAAAAGATAGTCCAGAGAAAAAACCATTAGTGACTCTTCTTGCAAGACATGTAGAAAACTAAAACTCAGAAAGAACTGTCTCCTAGTCTCCCACCATAAATCACATTCCAATTTTTCTTTGCTTCTATCTTAATCAGTATAACCATCACCTAAGACTATTGCAATAGGATTCTAGATAGTCTTTTTCTACACACAATATAATCAGATTATTATTAAAATCTAATTCAGACTTTGCTTTAAAATCTCTTTTCCAATGATTCCCATCATGTTTTATAATATACAGCTCCATACAGCAGTAATTCCCTTGGCACATGAAGTTCTGTGTGTTCTGGCCCCCATCTCCTTCTTTGGTCTCAACTTCTACCACTTTCTCCTTCACCATGCTCCAGATCCCTGGACTTCTTTGTTTTCTGACATGCAAGCTTATTCCATCTTAGTACTCTTGCCCTAGATTTTTGTAAACTCTGGTTCTTAATAGGCCTTTCCTGACCCTTAATTTCACTAATTATGTTTTCAGCTGTAGTTGAAGTTATCTGAGTTTTTAACTCAATTATCATTTGTCTAGTTTTATTTGGTTAACTTTAAAATCTGCTTCCCTGGTAGCTCAGTGGTGTAAGAATCTGCCTGCCAGTGCAGGAGACATGGATCAGTGCCTGATCCAGGAAGATCCCCTGGAGAAGGAAATGGCAACCCACTCCAGTACTCTTGCCTGGAGAACTATATGGACAGTGGAACCTGGCAGGCTACAGTCCATGGGGTTGCAAAGAATTGAACATGACTTAGTGACTGACCAACCAACCAAAATCTGCTAATATTAGTTTTCTGTTCAGGTATTTTTAGGTTTGTCTTTCTTTCCTTAAACAGTTTTAAAATGGAAATTTATATCAAAATCTGTCTCATATTAACATTTATATAGGTCTGCTTTTGCTGCCTGTTGTTTCTGCTGGTACATGTCCATGGTATCTTGTTTCCTGTGTGCTTATCTTTGTTTCCTGGTGTCTCAGATGGTAAAGAATCCACCTGCAATGTGGGAGACCTGAATTTGATCCCTGGGTTGGGAAGATCCCCTGGAGAAGGGCATGGCAACCCACTCCAGTATTCTTGTCTGGAGAATCCCCATGGATAGAGAAGCCTGGCTACAGTCCTTAGGGTCACAAAGAGCCAGACATGTATGACACACACACACACTTTTCCTTGGAATAATTCTTTGTGCAAATCTTTGAGGCCTACTTTGCAGGTGGGTTTCCCTATAGGGGATTGATATCTACTTCACTCAAGTATACTAGGGTACTAGGGTACTACCAATCCTGGAACTCTTTAGGTTAAACTTTTGGGGGCCTCCCAGGAAATGTGAATTTTACCTATCAGATACTTTTAGGACAAGCTTGTGATTGCAACTTTAAAGAACTGCATTATTATTTTTTTCCCCAACACCCTGCTTTGTCCAACAATTTCCCTTGTAATTCTTAACAATCCTCTGATGTTGGGCAAATGTAAGAAATTTGGAGAGTTTATTATTAGTTCAGCCTTATATCCTATACATGTGGCATAACCCTTTGAGGTCCCAAATGAATTTATCTGTTAGACTTCCCAGCTTCACATTAAAAGGGCTCTGTCTTCTGCCCTTCACACACCCCAAAGCCTCGATAAATTAAGTTAGGTAAGCAGAGCTGCTGTGCTGAACCTATCTGGTTACTGCCTTTTACATAGATTTTTAGCTTGATGTTTTCTTACTTTTTCTTCATTTTGATGCTTAAAAATTCACAAGCATACTGACATTTGTAGATATTTTCAATGAAAAGGTTAGTATAAATACTTTGACGGCCATGTTCAGTTCAGTCGTTCAGTCGTGTCCGACTCTTTGCGACCCCATGAATCGCAGCACGCCAGGCCTCCCTGTCCATCACCAACTCCCGGAGTTCACTCAGACTCATGTCCATCGAATCAGTGATGCCATCCAGCCATCTCATCCTCTATCGTCCCCTTCTCCTCCTGCTCCCAATCCCTCCCAGCATCAGAGTCTTTTCCAATGAGTCAGCTCTTCGCATGAGGTGGCCAAAGTACTGGAGCTTCAGCTCTAGCATCATTCCTTCCAAAGAAATCCCAGGGCTGATCTCCTTCAGAATGGACTGGTTGGATCTCCTTTATGCAACTCCTAGAGGCTACCATAGTTTCAAAATATTTATGGCATCTCTTCCCCTTCTATACCTATGATTCCTGCTCTACTTGAAATCATTGCTTCTTACCTGAATTGTCTTTTAAACTGTTTTCTCAGCCTCCAGTCATTCTAATTTCATTTTCTACCCTGCTGACAAATATATCGTCAAACAGTGATGTGTCACACGACCCAAGTAACAATGGCTTCCTGTTGCTTATAGAAGTCAAACTCTAGTCTTATCCCAACTTGACTCATATTCAATCATTTTCTTCTCCACCCAAAGTATAATACTATACTCGTTCCTAAATGACCACACACTTCCATACTTTCATATCTTTGTTCAAACAATTCTTCTCCCTTATGCACTGTTCTCTGCTTGGTAAATTTCTTCTTGTTCTACACAGAACAGTTCTCCTGTCGTCACTTCCAAGGGCAGCCTATGCTCCTACAGGAAGCACCACCCTTTCTTCCACTATTCTACCATATTACATATTAACAGTTTGCATAGTCATCTGTCAGAACAGAATGTGAGGCTGAAATAAGTCAGGGAATGACTGCTATTTATTTAAGGATTCTAGTCTTTAGCATAGTGCTTGCTATATAGGCAGTACTTAACAAATAAATAAATGAAGGCAGTTAGGCCTTAATAAAAGTGAAATGTGCACTTTTGTTTAAAATTATCCACCTATGGCAGTGTATTCATAGCATTGTAAAGTGAAAAGGCACTTTAGAGGTTGTTAGTATGATCATTTTTATAGCTATTAAAAAAAAAAACCTAAGGTCAAAAATGGTAAGTGTAAAGGTACATGGAAACTCAATGGATGTTTGTTGTGAAAATGAATACTATTTATTCACTGTTTACTGTACACCAGCCATCCTTAAGTATGGTTTATTTCATTTCCCCCATGACTCTAAGTTAGGAATATTTACTTCATTGTATGCACAGTGTTTACCAGTTGTACCAACTAAACTTTGTTATCTGAAATAATGCCACAGGTTCAAGTTATTGGACCTTTTCATCGCCCCTGGCACTTTCTCCTTCAGCCAGTTCCTGGCTGCCATGTAGAGGAAAAAATTTTATTGCCTCCTTAACACCTTCTAGTTACTCTAGGCTCTTAATTTTTCTCCCCAGGGCTGTTCCTGACTTAGAGGCTAGAGCTTGGAGCCTCTGTGCACTTTCTGCTTTTATCAAAATTGTGGCAAATGATGTAAAAGATTGCCCTACCCTGAGAGTTGTTTCTTGGAATATTTCCTACATTTGGCACTCTGGTTTCTTAAAGGGACTATATCCTTTTTATATCTATTTACATACCTTTAAAATGTATTTCCTCCTACACCATAACCAAAACTAAACAATTAACTCATTTAAACAAGCATCTGATTCAACCCAGATTTTTTCAGTCAAGAGTTTACTAATTCTGTGGTTTTTATCTCATTAACAAATTACCTTAGCTGTCTTTTAATTGTCACAAAATAATATTCTAAAATTCCCAGTTTCTATATGATACTTAAAATGGAATCTCATAAGGCTAAATCAGTTGGGAGTATTTAACTGATTAGGCACTGGAGGCAATTAACTGCATGAAGTCTCAATAGTTCAAAACCTGGATTTCTATAACCACATCTTAATAAGAAATACTGTTTTCCTAAATATGGGTATCATGATCATGCTCCAATCAAGTACTGATTAAGAAATCATGGGATTCTTAATGGAGGAAGGAATAAGAAGAACAAAAATATCACCACTAGGCAAGCATTGTTTTAAGTTAAGAACCATCAACAGATGTCATATTTAGTGAGCAAAAGTATAATGAGACATAGCATATTTGTAGCCTTAGAAAGTATCTCCTCACAAGACTTTTTTTAATAACAAAGAGAAAAATAACTATAGTAGAGAAGTCTGGCAGATGCCACATTAAACAAAATCACAAAGATCACCATTAAGAAGATGTTAGTGTCATATAAACTGATGTGATACACCTAGAAGGGAACAACATCACTCCTACCAAAGATACACAAAAACTGAAAGTGTTAGTCACTTTATTTTACTCACATCTGACTCTTTGTGACCCTGTAGACTGTAGCCTGCCAGGCTCCTCTGTCCATAGAACTCTCCATGCAAGAATTTTGGAGTGGATTGCCTATCCCTTCTCCAGGGAATCTTCCCAGGCTAAGGACTGAACACAGGTCTCTCACATTGCAGGCAGATCCTTTATTGTCTGTACTACCACAAACTTTCCTATAAAATGCCAGATAGTTCAGGGAGTTTTGAGCATGAGTCACCTAAAAGAAACCTTTCTTTGCTTCAAACTAAAAAAAAAAAAAAAAAAAANNAAAAAAAAAAAAAAAAAAAAAAAAGCCAAACTCAATTTCAAGACAATCTACAAAATAACTGACCACACTTTTCAATAATGTCAAGGTCATGATACACAAGGACTGAGAAACCATCACAGACTGGAGGAGACCAAGGAGAACTGGTAGATAGTCCAGTCCTAGACAGGATTATGTACAGGTAAAACACATTTCTGAGTAAACTGGTGAAACTTGAATAAGGTTTGCAGTTCAGTTATTAGTATTGCATCAATGCCAATTTCTTGGTTTGATCACTGCACTACAGTTATACAAGATCCTAACATTAGGGAAAGCAGAGTGACGGGTATACAGCAACTCTCTGTACTATTCATGCAAGCTTTCTGTTAAGTCTAAACTATTCCTAAATGAAAAAATAGAAGAAATCATGCAGTTTAAACAAACAAGGTCTCTGGGCTGTTTCTCCTTTCCAGTTTATCCCAGGCAGGAGGAAAGAAGTTTGAATTTGACCAGTGTTCTGCACTTTGATTGCCACTAATGGTGCTCTGAAGAGACTCTCCCGTCATTCCTGCAACCAAATCTCATCCTTCAGTTCTTTCTTAGATCTGTGAGCTGTTCATTTCTTTCCAATGAATGATTTCTTTTCAAGATTGTCAGAGGTTTATGTCTTTTTACTTTGTAGAATCTAAAACTTAATTTTAGTAGAAAAAAGCATTATTAAACCCAGTGAAGCACCAGTCTGTACAAGGTGAAGTACAATAAATAGATGAAACTGACTCCTGTTTCAGGAGTTTACGAGGTGCTTATCACTGATAAATTCTTGCCTCTTAAGGGCTCCTTTGCTCACACTCCTAGCTCCCCATGGCTGTCTACTTTCCTCACTCCAGTAGTGTCATCCGAATTTGGGTGTGCTGTTTGTAACTGGACAACCTGTACATACAGGGCATTAGAGCTCACCTCACACTTCTGATGTTTTGTCCATTTTCCACTTGATATTCTCTCATTTTATTTTGGTCTTAACTCGCACAATTATTTTATCTTAATACCTTTTTTGTGCTCATGATCACTCTCACTTTCAAACTTCTAAGCACATCTTACTATATTAACTGGCAGTTCACAGTGCAAATTAAGATATCAAGCTTCACATCTTAGATTTCTGCTTCTTGAAGCACATTCGTACACATTCCTTTATTGGACCCTGTAAAGCAGTGCATGTTGACTTAGCACATTCATTTAGATGTTATGTGTGGATGGGGCCTGTTATTTATCCTGAAGGAAAGTGAGTCCCAGAGATGTTATTTGACAGGTCAAAGGGGCGAAACAAGACTGGGGGCTTCTTAACAGTGAGCCCCTGCAGATTTGAGACCCCAATGGCTCCAGCAGCATGGGGGAGAGAGTGCAACACCCAGAAGGCTGTGGCACCAGAGGTGGGCAGCAGTCCCCAGGGGGATGGCAGATGTGGAGAGCACATGGAGACGCCAGTCCCTGAGTTCTCCCAGCAGTGTGCTTGGCTGGGGAGGACTCCCGGGAACCTGAAGTGAGGTCCTGGGAGACTCAGGGTTTCCAGCTGTGGGACCTGTGCCTTTCATTTGCTTTCCTAATGAAAAACCAGTGCCTTTCATTTGCTTTCCTAATGAAAAACCAGTTTCAGACCCTCCCTATAATTTCTCTTTACAACACAGAAAATTCTCACAACTGTCCTAGTTCCTATTCTCCAAAATACAAAAAT
The DNA here is from genome assembly GCA_006410935.1 of Redunca redunca. Taxonomy (NCBI): domain Eukaryota; kingdom Metazoa; phylum Chordata; class Mammalia; order Artiodactyla; family Bovidae; genus Redunca; species Redunca redunca. Next base: position 35,743 of record SJYQ01001098.1, on the reverse strand, counting down.
AAGGAAAAAAAGTTTCGTTATTCCAGTGCATTTGCTCTCAAAATATACAGTGATTAGAGTGAGCTATGTCATTTGGCAGTGACTGTTGGACCACCCTTTGGTTTTGTCAGTTCCATTCTTGAAGGCCATGGGAATTCCTGGCGCTCAGCTTTCTGTTTTCACAGCTTTGCCCCCGCACCTGTTCCAAAAGCAATTGGAAGGGCTTGACTGGATCCCGATTCTTAATTTTCAGCTCACAAGCAAGAATGTTTAGGATTTAAGGTATAATACTATATTTTACAGTGTAAGAACTGAAGCTTTTATGTGGAATTATACCATAAAATACTTCACAATTTAGTGAAAACAGTATATTTAAACAGGATTTTGTCCTTACTGCAAGAAGAAAAATAAACATATAATAACTGTAGGGAAGGAAATATACTTGTTTGTATGAGCTTTTATTATCTTGATCTGCTCATTAAGTTGCAAACATTTCCCTATGGAATCCTGTAGACTGTAAATGCCTGATAAATGTTTTTATCAAACAATGAAAGAATACTCTAGCATTTTTAGATGTTTGCCTACCTACATAAATCCAAGATACTTTCAATCCTACAACTGTGTATGAAGTATTTGTCAGTTCATCAAGAATAAAAATATGTTTAATTAATTCAGTATACACATAAAATAGGGTTCAAAACTGTTACCTGAGTATTGGCCAACTTCATCTGAAAGGATCTATATCAGATTGTCTTCAAAAAGCAGGGTTTTGTTTTTTGTTTTTTTTTTTAAGGATTTTAGATGATTGAGACCAAAAAGGGAAACAAGATGAAAACAACTGTGTGGCGGGAAGGGTCTTCTGTCCTTTGGACTAAAAGAATTAATCAATACAAAATGACTTTAAAATATAAATTCATTTTTTGTCTAGAATTAAGTGATATCATGATTATAAGGGACTCTGATTCAGTGGGACACTAGACTTCAGCTGGGACTCCTACTGTGTCGGGAGCGGCCAAGGAAGTCCTGGAATCACAGTAATCCAAGTCTATATGCCCCAACCACTAGTGCCGAAAAAACTGAAGTTGAATGGTTCTATGAGGACCTACAAGAACTTCTAGAACTAACACCAAAACAAACAAACAAAAAAGTCCTTTTCATCATAGGGGACTGGAATGCAAAAGTAGGAAGTCAAAGGACACATGGACTATAAGTAAGTTTGGCCCTAGAGTACAAAATGAAGCAGGGCAAAGGATAACAGAGCTTTGCCCAGAGAATGAATGCACTGGTCACAGCAAACACCCTCTTCCAACAACATAAGAGAAGACTCTACACATGGACATCACCAGATGGTCAACACCGAGATCAGACTCATTATATTCCTTGTAGCCAAAGATGGACAAGCTCTATACAGATGGCAAAAACAAGACCGGGAGCTGACTGTGGCTCAGATCATGCACTCCTTATTGCCAAATTAAGCCTTACATTGGAGAAAGTAGGGAAAACCACTAGACCATTCAAGGTTGACCCAAATCAAATCCCTAATGATTATACAGTAAAAGTGACAAATAGATTCAAGGGATTAGATCTGATAGAGTGCCCAAAGAACTAAGGACAATGTTGATGACATTGTACAGGAGGCAGTGATCAAGACCATCCCCAAGAAAAAATGCAAAAAGGCAAAATGGTTGTCTGAGGAGGCCTTACAAATAGCTGAGAGAAGAGAAGTGAAAGGCAAAGGAGAAAAGGAAAAATATACCAATCTGAATGCAGAGTTCTAAAAATTAGCAAGGAGAGATTAAAAAGCCTTCCTCAGTGATCAATGCAAAGAAATAGAGGAAAACAATAGAATGGAGAAAACTAGAGATCTCTTCAACAAAATTAGCGATACCAAGGGAACATTTAATGCAAAGATGGGCTCAATAAAGGACAGAAACAGTATGGACCTACCAGAAGTAGAAGATATTGAGAAGAGGTGGCAAGAATACACAGAAGAACTATACAAAATAGATCTTAATGACCCAGATAAACACAATGGTGTGATCACTCACGTAGAGCCAGACATCAAGTGGGCCTTAGAAAGCATCACTACGAACAAAGCTAGTGGAGGTGATGGAATTCCAGCTGAGCTATTTCAAGTCCTAAAAGATGATGCTGTGAAAGTGCTGCACTCAATATGCCAGCAAATTTGGAAAACTCAGCAGTGGCCACAGGACTGGAAAAGGTCAGTTTTCATTCCAATCCCAAAGAAAGGCAATGCAAAGAATGCTCAAACTACCACACAATTGCACTCATCTCACTCACTAGCAAAGTAATGCTCAAAATTCTCCAAGCCAGGCTTCAACAGTACCTGAACCAAAAACTTCCAAACGTTCAAGCTGGATTTAGAAAAGGCAGAAGAATCAGGAATTAAATTGCCAACATCTGTTGTATCATCAAAAAAGAAAGAGTTCCAAAGAAACATCTACTCTGCTTTATTGATTATGCCAAAGGCTTTGACTGTGTAGATCACAACAAACTGTGGAAAATTCTGAAAGAGATGAGAATACCAGACCACCTGACCTATCCCCTGAGAAATCTGTATGCAGATCAAGAAGCAACACTTAGAACCGGATATAGAACAGACTGGTTCCAAATATGAAAAGGAATATGTCAAGGTTGTATATCGTCACCTTGCTAATTTAACTTATATGCAGAGCACATCATGTGAAATGCTGGGCTGGATGAAGCACAAGCTGGAATCGATTGCCAGGAGAAATATCAACAAGCTCAGACATGCAGATGACACCACCCTTATGGCAGAAAGTGAAGAGGAACTAAAGAGCCTCTTGATGAAAGTGAAAGAGAAGAGTGAAAAAGTTGGCTAAAAACTCAACATTCAGAAAACTAAGATCATGGCATCTGGTCCCATCACCATGGCAAATAGATGGGGAAACAATGGAAACAGTGAGAGATTTTATTTTGGGGGGCTCAAAAATCACTGCAGATGGTGACTGCAGCCATGAAATTAAGACGCTTGCTCCTTGGAAGAAAAGCTATGACCAACCTAGATAGAATATCAGAAAACAGAGACATTACTTTGCCAATAATCTCCATCTAGTCAAAGCTATGGTTTTTCCAGTAGGCATGTAAGCATGTGAGAATTGGACCATAAAGAAGGTTGAGCACTGAAGAATTGATGGTTTTGAACTGTGGTGTTGGAGAAGACTCTTGAGAGTCCCGCGGACTGCAAGGAGATCAAATCAGTCCATCCTAAAGGAAATCAGTCCTGAATATTCACTGGAAAGACTGATACTGAAGCAGAAGCTCCAATATTTTGGCCACTTGATGGGAAGAACTAACTCACTGGAAAAGACCCTGATGCTAGGAAAGATTGAAGGCAGGAGGAGAAGGGGACGACAGAGGACAGGATGGTTGGATGGCATCACCGACTTGATGGACATGAATTTGAGCAAGCTCCAGGAGTTGGTGATGGACAGGGAAGCCTGTCATGCTTCAGTCAAAGCGGTCGCAAAGAGTCAGACACGACTGAGAGACTGAACCGAACTGAGGGAAATCTTGGGGTTGTGCTGGCCAAGATCAAGTCAAGGACAATAAAGTCATCTGGAGTCCTGGGTGAGAGGGAGGCTGAACCAAGGGCTTGGAGCATCAGAACAAATCAGAGAAAAAGGATAGGCTGAAACAACTAGAACGAAGGAGGCACCAAAAACCTACAAGACTTGCTATGAAATTAAGAACAGGAAAGGGGAGTAAAGAGGTTTGTGGCTGAGAGTCTGGCAAGAGTCTCCTGACGACCTGCAGGGGATCAGGGGAGCTGTTCCCAGAGGAAGCAGCAGCCTCAGGGCCTCCTTGTGGGAATGGCTATGGAGGCAAGTGGAGACTGGGGCTAGATGGGCCAAATGGGGGGGGGCACCAATGATATGAAGGGGCCTAGTCACAGCTCGACTTCAGAGAGTGTGAGCAAAAGATAAAGTGAGCATTCATTCTCAGATTTTCTGTAAAACAGTTATGTCATTCTGTCTCTTGACAGTGGGTTCTGAGTTGTGCATGAAATGGCCTTCCAAAATCAACTGAGATGCAGACAGGTTCCTTGGCAGCATTTCCCAAAAGACAGAAGAAATGATAATGAACTTTCTCATACATGTAATTTAAGAACAAAAACTTTTATGTTTGTTCACTTTATATAAAGTCTAAATATGAGAGTAAAAACTTTTTACAGTATCATCCTTCTGGTTTTTGCCCCATTTAAAGTGTGGACTTTTGAAAACTGCTTCTGTTGAATTTAATTTTACTAAATTATTAATATAAATACCAGTAGAATAACTGGGGGACACAGACTAATAGAAAGTTTTTATAAATATAGCTGTGAAAGTTGATTTTACTTTCTAAACTTCTAATTTCTGTGCTTGTAAAATAAATCGCCATGAATGGCAAACCAGTCATTTAAAACAATTGAAAACCTCTCCTTAGTTGCTTGCAGGACTTATTTCCTTCATCAAGCAAGCTGTACTGTTCTAGGATTATAAAGTCACACACACACAAAATTACACTCTTTCAGATACTGTGGTCTGATTTTAATATTGTAAGATTTTGTTTAAACAGAGTGTTAGCCTAAAGAAATTTGGAAATCTCTGATCTCGTCCAAACTAAGGCTCAGGATCACAGAGCATCTGAATGAATGGCGGTGTTATGACTAGAATCCGAATTTCCTGACTTCCACCCTGGTGCCATTTCTATTAGAACATACTTCGGCAAGTAAAACAAAACTGATCAAACTTACATTGAACTTTAAAAAGTTATAATAAAATGTAGCTCCAAATTTTTCCAGTGTACTTATAATAAATGAAAATTAAGAAAAGGAAACTACACTCTTATTCATTTAAAGAAGAAAAGGTTTTTGATTGTAATAGTGATCTAAATATAAACTTTTGGATCAAGGCCATGTTGCACTGTTAAGTTCATATTTTGGCCCCTAGAAATAAGAGTACATAAAGTGGAAATAAGTATATACTACAACTGTGGAGGAGGAATTCTGCCAATGTCATAAAATTCAATACCATAAGTTTTCAGTTTTATACCAAAAAGTGTAAAAATGTAAACAAATAAGAACACACTGAGAAATTATGCAGAAAACCAATTAAATGTTTAAGGGGCAATAAAACTGCCACCAACCATTAAATATTCTCTTATAAGCATTAGATCAAGAGCCAATAGTACCAAAGTTCCCACAATTAAAGAAAAAGAGAAAATTTTACAGGACAGACTTATTGAATAAAAACGGTTTAGTCACGGATGAGAAAATAAGTGTATTTGATGTTCTGCACATTACAACTACTTGCACTGTTGTATACGATAAGCAGAAAACAAGGGTTGAAGACAGGATGTTTTAATTCAAGATAAAATTGAACTAGGGAAAATCTTTATTCTTTAAAACAAACTTTTGAATATGATGCACAATGTATTTGTTTAAAGTTAGAAATCGGTATTCTTAATGAGGTAAAGAAAATCAAATCATGTTGTGAAGAATGTGAATCTAATTTGTGAATCAAAAATGTATTAATTTATGTGATCCACTTATGAAACGTTAAAGAGGACAGTCATTTATTCAAATATTCAGTGTGAAAGATTTCTCTAACAAAATTCATGAGTTGTTTCTATTAGATGCTGAATTAAAAAAAAAAAGAACTCAATTAAGGAGGGCTTTATTGTTAGAATACACATGGAATCTCAGTTTTCCGACAGGTGTTCTCAGAAGGGCATAGGGTGTGTAGAAATAGGTATATAGAAATAATAGAACTCATACAGCCAGGTTCAGAGAGAATAGATTGTGGTGGTCAAGGTGGGAGAGTGGGACGTTGGGATTAGCAGATGCAAACTAGTATATATAGAAAGGATAAGCACCAAGGTCCCACTAATAACACAGGGAACTATATTCAATATCCAATGATAAACCATAAGAGAAAGGAATATGAAAAAGAATGTGTGTATATATATGTAGAACTGAATCTCTTTGCTGTACAGCAGTAATTAACATAACACTGTAAATCAACCACATTTCAATTTAAAAACAAAAAGAAGAAATAGAACCCATTTCTACCATCAGAAGGGGCAGGTCTTTTGATTAACTTTTCTTTGCATCCATCCAACTTAGATAAGCTCTGGAGTCAGGCTTTCTAGACTTGAATCCTGAACTAACCACTTGCTAGTGCTTCTTTTTAATAAAAGATGTTTTCTAATTGCATCTACAAAACAGACACTTCAGCATGTTCCTTGATTCTGTCTGCTATTCTTCTAATTACTTCCAAATACAATTCACAATTTAAATAGCACAGAATAAAAAGCATTTCAACATCTATATATTTTCATAATATGCTGATGCCTTTTAAGAGTTCCATTATATGCAAATGTTTTCCTAATGGCCTTTCCAGATGAAGTAAACAGAAACAAAGCTTGAGCCTATAGAAGATTTATATTCAATGATTGTTTTCAAACCAGCATGAACTAACCTCAGTTTAGGAGTAGGTACCACCTCTTGGGGTGTATGAGCTGAACCTCACTCCAGAGAGAATAAATAGGGATGAGAGGTACATGGCATTTCCTTCATTTTTCTCTGTCCAGTACATCTCATTAAACATCTCTTTTCCTTTTTGCAAATAACCTGTGTTAAAAGGGGTCAATTTGATTGCCCACCTGAAGAAATCAAAGCAGGGTAGGATAAGACATTATCTTCCATCCTAGTTTCTTCTCTTTCAGAGAAGTTATCTAAACAGGAACTTTCTATAAGAGTCCATCTATTAGTTATTTGAAACTAGAAAATATTACTTTAAAAAATTTTCCTCATTTTTTAAATCACAAGTTTCAATGTGATTTAAAGACCTATCAGCAGTTATGCAAAGAGAATATATCAAATTAGCAAACAAATGTTTTGAGAAAACAATTATTTCACTGTTGCTCTTAGTTCTTTCACTTAAAGGATGTCAGAGAGGAGTGTAATAATGGAAGTTTTTATATCTTCTATACAAAAATCTGGAGAAGAAAATGGCAACCCACTCCAGTATTCTTGCCTGGAGAATTCCGTGAACAGAGGAGCCTGGTGGGCTACAGTCCAAGGGGTCACAAAGAGTCGGACATGACTGAGTCACTAACATACCAAAATCATTTAAACAATAATACTCACTAGATATTCCATTGCAAGCAAATTACATAGTCCATGGGTTTTGGTTTTTTCCTCTGTAAAATAGAGTTGTTAAAAACAGTATCTATCTCATAGGTTTGTAGGAAATAAAAGGGATAATCCATTTGAAGTTCTTAGCACAATGCTAAGCACATAGCAAGAAATTTTTTAAAGTTATAATTATTAATGATAAAATTGTGGTTTTGCAAGTTCTCAATCATTTTTGTTCAATCTTGTGTTTAGAAATTCAAGAAAATAAGGTAGACCTGTGTCGAAAGAAATAATTTGAGCCTACATGGATAAAACACATAGGAGGTTAATAGCAACTATTAAAGTTAACTTGTGATTTTTCTGTAAATTTGAAAAAATATTATAAAATGCTCATAACTACTATTCAGCATTCATGTTTCATGTGCCTTGGAATGTATCATAGAATTTAGTTTTCACCTAGTTCACATATATCAAGTTATAGAGAACTTCAGCCTTTAAAAATATTTAGCTCCTAATTTAATATTTTATAGTATTATTTACATGTTTTGTTTCTAGTACATACCCATTATCTATAAAATACACTGCTTCTAATTGATTTGCTGAGTTTTGCCTTGCAAATATCTTCTCCATGACTGTGGCTTATTTTTTCACCTTTTAAAAATGGTCTTAGACAAAACTAGGCTTTTGTACTTTAATGGAAGATATTTTATTAATATTTTCCTTTATGTGGAGAAGGCAATGGCAGCCCACTCTAGTACTCTTGCCTGGAAAATACCATGGACGGAGGACACTAGAGTCGCGAAAAACTGGACACAACTGAGAGACTTCACTTTCACTTTTCACTTTCATGCATTGGAGAAGGAAATAGCAGCCCACTCCAGTGTTCTTGCCTGGAGAATCCCAGGGACTGGGGAGCCTGGTGGGCTGCCATCTATGGGGTCACACAGAGTCGGACATGACTGAAGCGACTTAGCAGCAGCAGCAGCAGTTCCTTTATGTGTGTGTGATATTTTAAAACTCTTATGTTACTTCCAAGTAATAAATTGTCTCTATTTATAGGGAAGGAGGAATTCATAGGGCCTGGACTCCATCTAGGCCTGTTCATGCTGATCATGCTCGGCCACCTTTCCAATGGACTCTGAACTCTGTGTTTAGTGCCTATGAAAACAACAGAAGGATAAGATCCCCTCCAGACCGGGGAACCTTGAAGATAATATCTAGGTTACTCATCGCCTAAGAGGAACCATACACTAATCATCCCTTCCTCCAGACAGGCCATAAATTTTTCTGTGTCTATCGGAGTGTAACCTCGGGTTTATTGATTATTGGCTAATTGACTGTTTGAGCACATGAGCACATAGCACGTGAATCAAGGGGTTACTGGGATTGTATTTTCCTTGGTTTATGTAAGTCTCAAGGAATTTGGAGTGGTGGGTTCAGACACGTACACATGGGGTATAAAAGATGCTCACAAATGCTGGTCAGGGCCCTTGGCTAAGAGGAGACTCTGCCTTGGGCCTGCCGGTGTAATAAGCTGCACTCCACTATCTGCATTGTCCTTCTGAGTGAGTTTGTTTCCCGGAATGCGTGGCTACAACACTAGAACTTTTGAAGATCTACTTTTCACATTTCCATCTTTATACACTTGAAATTTGTGTTATATAGAAATAGAAATCCAATTTTCTCTGTATATGGCCAACCAATAATAGCATTGTTATTTGAAAAGATGACTTCCTCTGGCTGATCTGCAAAGACACCTCTGCTATGGATCCAATTTTCATGTGTTCATGGATTTGAATCTGGACCTTCTGTTTGGTTCAGTTGATTTGTCTATCCTTGTGTCAACACTACTCCAATTACTTTTTTATAAAACATATTGGTTATATAAAAAGATTCACTGCAAGGAGTTTTTAAATAATTAGATCCTTTAGGACTTTATCAACAACTTAATTGTAAAAAATCTAACTCACAAAGTATTTCAGGAATCATCTATTCTGTAAAAAGCAATAAGCTACATTTATTGTGTAATCATAGTGTTTAACACTTCTCATGGGTGAAAACTCTGGTCATTTAACAGTATCTACTGACCTCAAAACCTTTAAATGCAAGAGTGACAACCTTTGAATGCAGAATTTCTGGTATTTTTTTAGAAACAAGTTCATTACTCAATAATTGTACTTTTGATTTCTAATTCTATGGCAAAAGTATGAGTCAAGAATTGTCCTTGTCCAAAGCTCAGGGCCTCTAGAAATGGCCTCAACAAAGACATTATTTCTTTCATTCTGGCAATTCACTTCTGCACCGAGATTCAAGGGATTCTTCATAAATTCCTGAGTATATGCGTGTATGTATGGGTATGTATGTGTGAACATGTGTGCTGGAGGAGGGGGGAGTTTACCATTCTCATACTGTTTTCCTACTCAAGTTTTTCAAAATATGCTCATAGACCTCAGCTTTTTGTGTAGAGGCAATGCCCATTGTCAGCAGAGAACAGAGCTCTCACTGCAGCAGGCAGACTTGCTCTTCAGGAAGTAGGAGAAAGGAAATGAAAGGGTGTAATAGAACCTTGCCTCAAGGCAAGCTCAGGCAGCTGTTGAGGATCTTTTTAAAAATTTTTATGGCAAATTGGCATCTCATTTTGAATTTATAGGAAATTGATTATCCAAAAGTCAGTTGGGAAAGCAGCAGCAGGAAATGAGTCTTATTCTATGGGAATTTAGTTTTAGAGGCGAGCAGGGTGTGCACAGTCTAATTTACAATGCTAGCCCTCAATATGTCATGATGATTTCTAGTAAGAGTCCCGAAGCACTTTCTGTCAAGGCTCAAAGAGAGGAAAGCAGACAAAGCCCACACGGTGCCCAGGGCTGATCGGATCCTTGAACCCATTGAAATTGGAGTGATGTACTTTTAAAATATATCTGAGGGCATACCCAGTCTCTAAATTAATTTCTTGTTGGAATTGAAAGCTGTTTTTCAAAATCTGTATTGCTCTCAGTGACTATTTCTGAACTTACTATTGAGTATTTTATAACTTCCATTTATGAAAATGGTAACATTTCAAGTTAACAAAAATCTTTACGAGAATGATGACATACCGGTGATAAACCTCTGAAAATCTCCCCAAGTCAAAAACACTCATGTGCTATCAGAGCTGCTGTCTCAAGGAAAACAAGGTAATAATGAGAACATCTAACATTTTAAGTGTTTCCTAGATAGAGGCAGTAAATAATACCTGTACAATTGTCTATAAACTTCGTGACTCTCTGAGGTGAGACAATATCTTTCCCATTTGACTGAGGCTTAAACAAATGAAATAATTTTCCTAAGACTGTATTTCTGTAAGTGGGAGAAGTGAACTGGAATCAGGTCTCATTTGACTTATCGTTCCTTCCTATACCAGTTGGGTGAATGCACCATATAGCAGCTGAGGTAGGCAGAGAATAACCCTCTAAAGATGTCCACATCCTAATCCTTAAAACCTAGGAACGTGGTATCTACACAGCAAAGGGACTTTAGAAGTGTGATTAGATTCTAGATCTTGAAATGGAAAGATTAGCCTGGATTATGAAGCTGGGCTTAATGTAATCACAAGGATACTTATGCATTAAAGACGGAGACAAAAGTGTGAGAAGATATGTCCTGGAGAGATTATCACAGTGCTCAATTACAGGCAGCCACCTGAAGCTGAAAAACACAAGAAATGACTTCTTCCTTAGAGCCTCCAGATGCATAACAAAGCCCTGCCTAACCTGTGCTTCTAGCTAAGATCTATTTTGAACTTCAGTGAAGTCGCTCAGTCATGCACGACTCCTTGCGACCCCATGGACAGTAGCCTGCACCAAGCTCCTCCATCCACGGGATTTTCTAGGCAAGAGTACTGGAGTGGGTTGCCGTTTCCTTCTCCAGGGAATCTTCCCAACCCAGGGATCGAACCCAGGTCTCCCACACTGTAGACAGACACTTTACCGTCTGAGCCACCACCAATATCAATTATGATGCATGTGTATTTTATTCCCCACGCCACCAAGCAATTCTCCAACACCTGCTGGGCATCCTACGATTCAACTCAACTCTAACACTATCTGAAAATAGCATCGGTTTCCAGAAGTTAAGGGCTCAGATCTACAAGAGTGCACCCATGCCCCCAATTTTAGATGCCAAATAAGATTGGGCTGTCTGTGCTTCTGACTGACCGGCTACAGACTGGAGGTTCCAACAATCCCCTCCTTGGGTTCAGTGAATTTGCTAGAGTGGTTCACAGAGCTCAGAGAAACAGTTTACTTACTAGATTATGGATATACGTCAGGAACAGCCAGATAGAAGAGATGTGTAGGACAAGGATGTGTGGAGGGAAGGCATGGAGCTTCCATGCCTTCTCTGGGCACATCACTCTCCCCAAATCTTTGTCTTTACCAACCTGGAAGCTCTCAGAATCCTATCCTTCTGAGGATTTATGGAGGCTTCACAACAGAGGCATGACTGATTAAATCACTGGCTATTGGTGATTGAATTCATTCTCTAGCTCATCTCCTGAGAGGTCTGGGTGTAGGCAGGTGGGAGTGCCAGTTTCAACAGCTGGTTCCCTGGGCAAACAGCACCCTCCTCCCTTAAGTGCCTTCCAAAAGCCCCCTCATTAACATAACAGAAGATACCTTTAAGGAAATTTAGTGTTTTAGGAGTTCTGTGCCAGACAAAGAATGTATATTATATATTACAATGTAATAACTTATAACTTCTCAAATATAAGGTAATAAAGTTGTACTATTTTAAATTTTGTGATAATTTGTTATATCAGAGAAAGGAAACTGACACATGGGCTAAAGAGAACAACTATCTGCTCATGATTAATTCAGAACTTGAGTCAATGTCTAAAAACACACAAACTTAAACTTTTTTTTGCACTGACCCACAACATGAGATGTAAAGAGATATTAAGACATCATGAGCTATGAAGACCTCAGTTCTCGGGTGCTCCAAAACAGGATGATGTTGGGCATCCCTCTGCTAAAGTAACCAAAGCCTTAGTTTTCAGAGACTGGTGGTAACCTCCAGTAACTTCTACTTCATTCTTTAGGAAGCCCATTCATGAAAACCATGAATGAATTCACAGTTTCCACGAATGGGCTTCCTAGAGGGAACTACAATGACAATGTAATGTCAATTTTTGGAAAGGCTACACTACACAGTTTTAACCATGCACAACCCAAGAGCCTGTTGTAAACTCTCAATGACAAGGGGTTCACAATTCATGTCTCAGGCACCAGCTCACCAGGACTGAAGATGCTGAACCAGTGAAGTTGCTCAGCCATGTCCGACTCTTTGTGATCCCTGGACCACCTACCAAGCCCCTCCATCCATGGAATTTTCCAGGCAAGAGTACTGGAGTGCTGGGGAGCCACTAAATATCAGGGAGTAGAATGGCCCCTCGACATGGGATATTAATTCATCACGTGTTTGTTGAATAATGTATTATATGAATAAGACAGACAAGGTCCCTGTCCACATAGAGCTTACATTCAGACACAGGAGGCAGCAAATAAAGCACTATAGGAATACCTATGTTGATGTAATCATGCTAAATGCTGTGATGAAGACAGTGATGGGCCAAACCTAGTCTGGAGACACTGGATAAGTCACTTAGCCCTTGGGGAAAAACTAGGAACTAATTTCAAACCATTTTCAAAAACACTGAAAACCAGATGAGATCTTAGTATATAATGTGAAGCTCCAACAGTTTGGCCACCTGAAGCAAAGAGCCAACTCATTACAAAAGACCCTGATGCTGGGAAAGATAGAAGGCAGGAGAAGGGGCCGACAGAGGATGAGATGGTTGGATGGCATCACCGACTCAATGGAAATGAATTTGAGCAAGCTCTGGGAGACAGTGAAGGACAGGGAAGCCTGCCATGCTGCAGTCCATGGGGCTGCAAAGAGTCAGACATGACTGAGCGACTGAACAACAACAAATAGAGTAAAAGCAAAGTTGTAAAGTCATTTCAAAATATGACCATGTGAGCATACAGGACTATTATTTTAGAAGACATGTTTCTGCTTAAAAACATTCAGTGGTTTCCCTTAGCCCTGGGATAAGGTGTAAACTCCTTGACATGGCCCAGAAGTCCTCTGAGATCTGTGTCCTGCTTCCTTCCATAGCCTGCCTTTGTCACACCCACTGCTCATATCCATATCCTTCTCTTGGTGTATTCCTGTTCTTCCTTCCCAAGTCCCCAGCTTAGCCACAGCTGCTCCCAGAAGTCTTTTGATGTCGAGTCAGGGTCAAGCCCCTGCCCTGTGCGCTCATGGCTCCTTTTATGTTCCCTCTACCTGCACCTGCCACTGGTGCTATCAACTCATATAATTACTGGGGAAATTGTGATGCCTCTAGAACATGAATTCTTTGAGGGCAGTGTTCATTTCTCCTTCACTGGGGATGTACATGCATACACAACCTAGGTAAATGGAATATGATGGGAAGAAAGGAGAAATGACTCTGGGGACCTCAGCATGAATGACAGAGGTATCTGCCCACTGGCCTGAACTCTGTATTAAAGATAAGAAAGGGAAAATTGCACCTAAGCATGTGCCTCTAGCATCATGCTACCCAGGTTTGACTCCCAAGCCCTCTACTTGCCATGTGGTCTAACTGGAAGAATTGATATCATGTGTCAACACAACATTGTAAAGCAATTATCCTCCAATTAAAACAAATACAAAAACAAAAACAAAGCTGCAGCAGAAGCTAGGCCAGACTGGAGTCAGTGGAGCTATAACTCAGTCCACTGCTCCCAAAGCCTTACGCTCTGGTGCAAGATTGTGTTTGCTTTGAGGAAGTGGCATCTCTTTGTTATAATGATAATACCCACATTCCTAAGAAGTCTTAGCTGAATCCCTGTTGGTAGGCTATAGGGACACAGACGGACAGGCACCTTTCTGTAACTCCAGGGCTCAGTGGAGTACCTTTTGTAATTCATCTACCCTTAGGATGGTGCCTTTTGATTTGATACAATGGCCAGATACAGTCTAGCCTATAAACTGAGAATGTGTGCAAGTTACCATCTCAGTGAACTTCAGCTTCCTCAGTAGCTACAACTCATGGGGTCTTTCAAAGCTTTTGTTAGATGGTCCAAAGAGATACTCAGCACATAGAAATGTTCAAATCTTGTAGTAAAGAGTTTAAAACATTCAGGACCCCACACCACCATTCTGTATTAAAAAAAAAAAAAAAAAGTGTTAAGAATGCTGCTCTTTCCAAAAGCCTTGTAGAAGGCACCAGAAGTTTTGGAGATGCCTTAGTTGCCTGCCCTGTTTACACTTCTTGTAGATTAGGCCCTTCTAGGACTACAAGTAAAACTGTAGGATGCTGATTTCCTTACACATAATATAATTCTCACAATGGATATTTAAAATTATGGCCAAATCTCCCACATGAAGGCAGTCTGGCAGTCATAACTTTTTTCTTCTGTACATAAATGACTATTAACTTGTTGGCATTCTGCAGACAGGTTTTGATGAACTATGATATTTTGCTTAAAACCATTCCAAGAATAATGTCAGACTTTGTAATTGCCTTACCCATGACCACCAGCAAGCAAAATTCACCTCAACAGCACAGCTTATATTAGAAGGAATCAAACGACAACCAGACAGAACTGTGAATTCGAGAACACAGGGCAGATAGCTCCTTTTCTGCAAGGTTTTGGAGTATACTCAGAAATGGCACAGAGCTCAGACTATAAATATATGCATCAGTTTCTACAAGTAGAGAAATGCTCTGAGCATGGCTTTTATAGGCTCTTTCAGATTAAAAAAAAAAAACTTGGCAGATGGCTTAACATAAAAACAAAGAAATAATCAAAATTCAGTCACAGTGGCCATAAAGTATTTCAGTTTGTAGTTGGGTGCTGTTTAGAACAAATGTTCCCAAATACCAGACTCTGTTAAAATGTTCACTCATTCAGAGCAAGATGAGATAGCTTTATATATGTAACAAGTACATATACACATTTGTTTTTACATATATCTCAGGGCTAGATTGCCAATAAGTTTTACTGAGGAAAAGTTGTTGGTTATTCTGATATCATGTCTTTCATCTTTGATGTTAAAATGTTCTTTTATGTAATGATTTCCATAAGGAAATGATAGTTGTCAATCTGCAAAAAGTTTAAAAATTGGAACCCTCTGAATCTCAGGGTTGTTTTTTTTTTTGAAATGTGAATGCTACATAAAATCCAAAGGCACCAGACCAAAGACTGGCTGTAGTTTCTATTTTCCAGGCCACTGGTTTGCTCTGACATAGACAAAGCTGACATACCCTCTGTCCAAGAATGGCAGTAGGGAAGAGGGGAGGGTGTCTATATCCTCCCCATGTTCTCAGACACAATCTCAAGGCAAACAGGTTTGCAGAGACAGCCACAGCCCACCACAAAACCACTGAGAAAGGTTATAAAGAAACATGAAAGATTAAAAAAAAAGCAGGCTCATTATGAAATGTATAGTTCCAATGAGACTTACTCAAGATCTGTCACTCTGCATCATTTTCTATCATTTTGAATAAATGGATTTTCTCATATATATTCAGAGAACAGCTCTCATGCTAAACAACCTTGGGTGACATCACGTTTCCTATATAGGCCTTTCTGTCCTCATCTGTAAAACAAGAGTTGAAGTCAGCTGCTAATGTACCTCCCAAGATTAACAAATACTACTCTACTCTTCAGAGCAGCTTGTTCAGTGGGGAGATTTGAATGGAGGATGGTGATATTAATGACCGCCAGCAGCTGTATAAAGTGCCATATGCACCAAATTTGAAGATCTATTTTCACCTATTTTCAATTTTTCTTTTCTCCTGCTTCTTAAAATTCTTTAATCATGTTGTTCTCCTACTCAGAGCCCTCCATGGCTCTTCATTATTATATCAGGGGCCAGACACTCAAGTGGTTGCCAGGGCAGGCAGATGTCGAAGACGAGTGAAGGGCCTGCAGGGCCACAGGAGCAAACTGAGGAAGAAGGGACAGCAGCCACCTGATTCCAGCACCTTCCCACCTGGAAGGCCAAAAGCTGCTGTGTCTTTAGAGCCAAGACAGAACTCTGACTTCTGGGTATATCATCTCTAGAGTTTACAGTGGGCAACTACATTTGCTTCCCATGTGGCTCAGTAGTAAAGAATTCACCTGCCAAGTAGGAGATGTGGGTTCACTCCCTGGATCGAAAAGATCCCTTGGAGAAGGAAATGGCAACCTACTCCAGTGTTCTTGCCTGAGAAATCCTATGGACAGGGGAGCCTGGCGAGCTACAGTCCATGGGCTTGCAAAGAGTTGGACACGACTGAGCAACTAAGCAGCAGCAGCTACTATGTTTAAAATTTTTAACCTGATGGCCACATAAGGATTCCAACTGGCAAGTAGACTGCTATTTCCCATTTCTGACATAAAGGGTACAAATTCTGATCAAGACTCTGTCATGTAACCCTGACTTCTGCTTCTGCTGCTGCTAAGTCGCTTCAGTTGCATCCGACTCTGTGCGACCCCATAGACGGCAGCCCACCAGGCTCCCCTGTCCCTGGGATTCTCCAGGCAAGAGTACTGGAGTGGGGTGCCATTGCCTTCTCCTACCCTGCCTTCTACTGTGCCCCAAACATTCTCTTTATTGTGTTCTTGGAATGAGCAAGTGAGTTCAACACTTCTGACAGACAAGGAAGGGCACGGAAGCTTTGAAGACAGACTGCCATGAAAGTTTTGATTCTGTAATTTGCTACCTTGTGAAAAATAATAACCTATTTTGAACCTCAGTTTCCTCTAATTTAAAAATAAAGTCACCAATTCTTACTTTCTGGTTAATACTGCCTCCCACTTCCCTATTCCTTCTAGGCTAGGAGCATCTTTGGATACATCTCAGTCCTGTACTCAGCTGGTAAAGATCTGCCTGCAATGCGGGAGACCTAGGTTCGATCCCTGGGTTGGGAAGATCCCCTGGAGAATGGAAAGGCTACCCATCCAGTATTCTGACAGGAGAATTCCATGGACTGTACAGTCTATGGGGTCGCAAAGAGTCAGACATAACTGAGTGACTTTCACTTTCAGTCCTGTATTGTCTGCACCCATTCTCCTGGATTTTGTAAAAATGTTAAGGCCTGACTATCCCACTTTCTTAGGCAGTCCTCGCAGACCAGCTAAATGTGGAGTGACTTCTTGGCCTTATCCTCCACGAATATTCTGTTTTGCCACCACTCTATTTCCTAATTTTTTTGTCTGTTGTTCCTTTGTCTCATTCGGGATTTAAGAGAAGGTGTTGAAAATAACACCCACTCTCAAATTACAACCTCAGAAAGACTGAAATTATTTGAAAAGAGAACATGCTCAGAAATTCTATAGGTTTCAAAGTTTGATCAGTCCTAAGCATCATCCTATAGAACACCACACACTCCCACTGCAGTGATATAGACTTCCACTCAGGGCAATTCAGAGATTGGAAAAAGAGGTATCTTTTTTAACAGCTGACTTTTTTAATATTGACAAGGACCAAATTTCAATAGCCACAGCTAGGAACCTCTTCTACCCTGCTGGTTGAGCATCAATAGTATCAATAATAATTAGAATGTATTGTCACAGCTACTTCCTCTTGTCCTCCAAAGATTGTCCTAGTTCAGAGCTGCTAATAAGATTGTCTCATCTTGCTCTGGGCTGTGTCCAGACTTGATGGTGAAATGCTTGGCTACACTGAGGTATGGTGGAAGCCCCAGCAGTGTTTTTTGTCAAAGCCCTGTTTTAGTGATAAACCCTGCTCTCTAAGGAGATAAGCAATGCTCTTCTGTGGCAATCCATTTCAATATCTGTCCAGCACAGGTTTCTCTGGAGATTTATTTGCACTAAGTTGCCATGATGTCACACAGAGGTGGTGATCTGGAAGCAGCATGAGACGTGTTTGCGGGAATCATCCTGATGACTGATTGGTCAAAGAGGGTGGCAATGGAGGATGTGATACCAATGAGCCTTTCTACTTGGGATAAGTGATCGTGTCAACGGTGTGTAATCTGAAGCTCATAAAACAAGCCACACAATTGGCAGTCGCACACAATGTGCCTGGATTTCGGAAGGAACAAATACAAATGTCCGGATATAGAACATTTTTATGTGTGTGTAGAGAGAACTGTCTGTAAAGATTTTAAAACTCTGTTGCGTGGACAGAAAGCATTTTGCAGAATGAGGTGAATGTTGTCCAGCTGACAGTAACTCAAGATGACAGAGCAGAGGGCAGGGTGGAAGAGGCAGCCAAGGAAGCCACCTTTTCAACACTGCTAAACAAGCCACACCACCAGCTCAGAGCCTCCACCACCGGCCAAGCACAACACCAAAGCAGTCTTTAAGCCCTCATACTCTTATCATGCATACATTCAAGATCTGTTTAGGGGACTCCCTTTTACCTTTAAACTGCTCCTGACAGTTATTTTTCCTGGAAAAAAATGTTTGGGGGTGGACATTACACTGATTTCCCCAAAGTGTTGTAGGTTTCTAGAACAGTGATCAGCAACACTTTAAGAGGTAATCAGTGAAAAACAAGAGTCTTATGATTCCAAATGAAGTTCCATAACACCTCTGAGGGGTCATGAGAAGGCAGAGGTTATCCCCTTCACCTGTGGATGCAGGTACATCTACTTAACTGAGTTGCTGAAGGCCCAGGAGGTTATTTCACCTACTTCCCCATCATCCTGGCCCTGAAGAAATTGAGGAGAAGCCCCTTCCCTGTGCTTACGGGCCAATTTGAGCATATGGTCATGGAAGGCTCATCTCACAGTGTGGTAGCCCCATGAGAAAGAGCTTCCTCCAGGCCCAGAAACAGCAAGAAAGAAAAGGAAAATTGGAGACTCCTAAATTCTGTATTATGGAAATTAGAGCAAGTCCAGACTTGTGAAATTTCATCAAGATGAGAACTACATAATTTCTCGTACAAGCCAAAAATAGAGTATTCAGGAAGCCCTGCCCTGTGAGCAAATCATAGTAAAAGTCAAAGGTAGTTAGTAATGCTGCAGACACTTGGGACTTCACTCAGACACTGGAATGTGGTCCTCCACTTGCCAACAACCTGCCTCACAAGTAGGGATAGAGGAGTCAGGGGAGCAGGGGAGGGGGGGAGGGGGGATAGATGCCATCTTAAAGGACTTGTTAACTACCACTCAAATAAAAGCCCAGGTCCCCCTTCTGGGGCCTCCCAATCCACTTCTATCCTCCTCCCCAGACCCCTCTCTCCCCCACTCGCTCCCACCACAATGGCTCTTCACTGTTCTCTGAACATGGGAAGATTTTTCCATTGCCTGGAACAATCTTCTTCCAAAGATCCATGTGACTCCCTTTCTCCCTGGTTTACCTACACCTAACCTGCCTTTCCCTCTTATTTTGCTTCACTATCTGTTATTCTATCCATTCAACTGCTATCTTGTCCATTGTGCCTCTTCTGACTGAATGTCAGCTTTTGGAGGGAAGACACTTGTGCTAAATGCCCAGTGACTAAAATGGTGCCCAGGAAGTGCTAGGTGCTCCAATATATGTTTGTTCCATAAACACGTGTGAAAAGGTGGAGGAGACATCAGTGTATATGGACCATATTGAACTCCCCTGCAAGAATGTTTTCTGGGATGAAATTTCATATTTTGCTCTTAGAGCTGATAGAATCATGACTTTATAGAAATGATGGTTCTACTCATTTCAAGACTGAAAACATGCACGAGACTTGGGTAACACAATGGCCCAAGGATCAACACAAGTTCCTTCAAGAACCCAGGGCCAAGAGCATTCCTCATGACATGCATCTTTTCACTCTGACCATACAGAACACATTGGAGAAGGCAATGGCAACCCACTCCAGTGTTCTTGCCTGGACAGTCCCAGGGGCAGAGGAGCCTGTTGGGCTGCCGTCTATGGGGTCGCACAGAGTCGGACACGACTGACGTGACTTAGCAGCAGCATACAGATCACATACCACCTTTCTCTTAATTGCCAGGGAAACAATGTAGTAACATTGTTGTTACTAATACAGGGAAACCACGTGCGCAGTTATTCTAATTAAAAGTATCTGTGCTTTTTGTAAGTTTTATAATCTTCACTTGCTCTTACACTTTAAATTGATAAGAAAACATGTATGTTATCTTCTTGCTCTGTGCTATATTGCATGGAATTAGAAGAAATGTTATTTTGCTGTCTCCCAGGAGACCTTCTGGTTCTTAAAATTGCTTCTGAGTCCTCTGAAATGGAGAGAAATAAAAATCAGGCCAAATATCACTGTACTCGAATAAACCAAGAGAAGAGTCATTTCCCAGAGGGTGGACAGAGAGAGAGACACACACTGAGATGGGGAGGGAGAAATGGGAAATTAAAGAGGATGACCCTAATGGAAGGGGGAAGAAATACTGTGCTTTCTTGCCTCCAAACTAACCTAAAGGTATTCTGGAATCTCAATTACTCCACTGAGAACAGCATTCAGGCTGGCCTCTGGCCAAGTGGGTTTAGTGGGAAAAGTATTAACGCCTGCAAGGTGGTCCCACAGCAAGGTCCCTGAGGACAGAGGTTCCAGTATAGCTGGGGAAAAGCTGGAGGAACAGGCTGATTCCAGCACCGTGGCGTCTGCTGCTAAGTGACAAGGCACTATATCATATAACAAACTGCAGCTTTAGAATGGGAGACGGTGAAGGAATGATTGAAACCCGTGTGTCCCACAGATGGACGCAAAATGAGTGAGCAGGGCTGTCCTGGAAGAACATAATCTACATACCAGAACAGGCAGGGGTTTGTTTAGGTCTAAGCCATGGCAACAAATTCTAGCTTTGCAGCCCCCAGAGCAGCTGTACCGAGGGGCCTTGGGCCAGGCCGGCAATGGCCGGCCCAGACTCCCTCCTCTGGGCTCTGTTGTATTATATCTTCAAACAGCACCTAAGTGTTAAACCTTCAGTTCATTTGCACAGCACAGCTAAGAAAACAGAGCAACTCCCAGACCTCCCTGAGCGGCTGCAGACAATCTTTCCTCCGCGGCCCCCACCCCCAGACCAAGTAGTTTTCAATAGTTTGAAGAGAAAAAAAAAAAAAAAACAGTAATAACAACAAACAACGCTGGTTGTTAGTTTAGGGGAGAGGGAAGCACTGAAGACACGAATGATGATTAAAAACAAACTACTCTTTGGAAGTCAAAGTCATTGCAGATAAAGTCAATGGATGTGAGCAAATCCTCAGTCCTCACAGGTCCTTGAATGTTGCAACAGAAGAAATTTAGGCGACTTTCTGGTTAACTGACTTACAAACCCTGTTCCTGAAAACATGAGGAGCCCAGAGTTTCTTTGGTGGTTTTGTGAATTAAAAGTATCTTTTACTAAAATAAAAAAAAGAAAGAAAAACTAAGAAATTAACGTGTGAAATGCTTACCTGTGGGCTATTCTACGTGTAAGCTTCTGAAGTTGGTTCAGAGGAGCTACTAAAACGATAAAAATGTAGGAGCCACAGACCTAGTTAATTCTTATAGAGAAGGACGGTCTAGTCAGGATTTAGACTCAAGCCAATTTCCAGCATCAGAGAAAGAGTAATCAACTAAACCAAACACCCAAATGCATTACACCTGGCTCCCTACTCACTTTTATTACCGATCGCCCCACCCCACCCCCTCACCTCCCCATGAAGTTTATCTTTAAAGGTTAGGAAAATTAACACTCCCGATGTGGAATGATGGGAGAAACCTCTACCATTTGAGATTTAATTTAACTCCTCACTTACTCGCCGGGCTGCACACTCACTGGGGCATTAAAGTGTTCTGTTTCGGCCAAAAGCCAGGTCTGCGTAAGATCTGTCGTCTCTGCCCTGCTTTCCACAAGTGCCGTAAACTCCTGCGAAGAAAAAAGGGTAAAAGAAACTTGCAGGATTCCCAGAGTAGGGCATACATACTTTCCTAAAATATCTAATTTTCAGAAACTGGAGTGGGTGTCTCGGGTCTTAGACACAGGAGGAAGAAAAAAAACGCTGGTTTCTACCTGTATTCTCTTAAGGTCCCTCACTGTTCAGAGAGGTCCAAGCGCGAGATCACCTCCTTCCAGCGTGGTCTGTGGGCCAGCAATACCGTCAGAGCCGCTCAGAAATGCGAGGTTATTGACTCCATCCCAGTCTGACCCAATCAGAATCTCTGAGGGCGGGCTCAGAAGTCCTCAGAATATTTGCATATTAACGCGAGAAGCATAGGTCCGAGATTTAGAACAGGTGCTACTCATAGACTGGTCTTCAGGTGGTGAGAATCAGCTTCACCTGGAACTTAGTAGAAATAAAGATATTCACCAGCTCCAGACCTGAGTCAGAAACTCCAGGAGTCAGACCTTCCAGAAGATTCTAATATGCACAGAATTTTGAGAACCGCTGGTTTAAAATGTGAAGGCAAGCATGAATAAGGGTTCAGTTCAGTTCAGTTCAGTTGCTCAGTCGTGTCTGACTCTTTGCAATCCTATGGACTGCAGCAGGCCAGGCCTCCCTGTTCATCACCAACTCCCAGAGTTCACTCAAACTCATGTCCACTGAGTCAGTGATGCCATCCAACCATCTCATCCTCTATTGTCCCCTTCTCCTCCCGCCTTCAATCTTTCCCCAAATCAGGGTCTTTTCAAATGAGTCAGTTCTAAGCGTCTGATAGCCAAAGTATTGGAGTTTCAGCTTCAACATCAGCCCTTCCAATGAATATTCAGGACTGATTTCCTTTAGGATGGACTGGTTGGATCTCCTTGCAGTCCAAGGGACTCTCAAGAGTCTTCTCCAACAACACAGTTCAAAAGCATCAGTTCTTTGGCACTCAGCCTTCTTCACAGTCCAACTCTCACATCCACACAAGACTACTGGAAAAACCATAGCCTTGACTAGATGGACCTTTGTTGGCAAAGTAATGTCTCTGCTTTTTAATATCCTGTCTAGGTTGGTCATAACTTTTCTTCCAAGGAGTAAGAAGAGACTTTTGATTTCATGACTAAGGGTATGCACCCAAAAAAAGAAAAAAGATGAGCCAATATTTCCCAGATTGTATTATGTAGGATACAAAAAAGTTTTTTTAAGTAAAAGTGTTCATGGTCAAATATATTTAAATAAAACATAGTTTAAACTATTAATTATTTTCCTTTTTCACAGCAAGATGTTTAAATGTGCATTGTGAGTCTCTGAGATAGTTGATGGCAAGTTTCAAACCTATTTGAGAACACTTGAGATTTAAGCTATAGTGGTCCATCCAGATATTACACAATACATCTCATTTTCTGGACAAAGGACTACAAATGTGAATTTGTAGTTTGAGTAATATTGCTTACCGTTTCCTCAAAAAAAAGACTGGATTGTAGCTCTGGTATGTTCACATGTACTATCCCATATGTCTCAACAACTCTCCAAGACATTGGACAATAATCATTCTCCAAGATGTAGGACACATCTGGGGAAAAAATAAAGCATCAGTTCAGTTCAGTTCATTTCAGTAGCTCAGTCGTGTCTGACTCTTTGCGACCCCATGAATTGCAGCACGCCAGGCCTCCCTGTCCATCACCAACTCCCGGAGTTCACCCAAACTCTTGTCCATTGAGTTGGTGATGCCATCCAGCCATCCCATACTCTGTCGTCCCCTTCTCCTCCTGCCCCCAATCCCTCCCAGCATCACAGTCTTTTCCAATGGGTCAACTCCTCACATGGGGTGGCCAAAGTACTGGAGTTTCAGCTTTAGTATCATTCCTTCCAAAGAAATCCCAGGGTTGATCTCCTTCAGAATGGACTGGTTGGACCTCCTTGCAGTCCAAGGGACTCTCAAGAGTCTTCTCCAACACCACAGTTCAAAAGTATCAATTCTTTGGCGCTCAGCTTTCTTCACAGTCCAGCTCTCACATCCATACATGACCACTGGAAAAACCATAGCCTTGACTAGACAGACCTTTGTTGGCAAAGTAATGTCTCTTCTTTTGAATATGCTATCTAGGTTGGTCATAACTTTCCTTCCAAGGAGTAAGTGTCTTTTAATTTCATGGCTTCAGTCACCATCTGCAGTGATTTTGGAGCCCCCCAAAATAAAGTCTGACACTGTTTCCACTGTTTCCCTATCTGTTTCTCATGAAGTAATGGGACCAGATGCCATGATCTTCGTTTTCTGAATGTTGAGCTTTAAGCCAACTTTTTCACTCTTATAGACTCAACCAAATTCTATAGCTTTTCCAAGATCATTGGTTCCTCAGTGGAGGGAACACCAGTTTAAGAAGCTGGTCTGCTGGCCAGTTGCCCAGAGTGCCCATCCATGAGAAGCTCTGAACATCACTGGAAACATTGTGAGGGGGAGAAAACTGTGATTTGGGGGGTGATTTTAGGGGAGAGAACTTCATGGGGTTGAATGAGATACTTTAATAAGTAGCACAGCGTCAGGGACTGACTCCTTAGGGAGACTCTGGAACACCACCAGCTAGTCCTGGCTGAGGGCTGCTTTGCTGAGCAGGGTGGGCAAGTATGGGGCAGAGTTAAGTGGATCAGAGCATCCTAGAAGGTTGATCTCTAGGGATCCTGGACCCACTTTTCTCCCCGAACAAAGTACTCAATCTTCCCTCCACATAAATATTGAATAAAAATTTAAAAAGCAATACTGTTCATTTATCCAAATTATTAGCCTGCCTGTGGCAATCCTACAAATAAGTTCAATCTGTTCTGTATTTAGTCGCTCAGTCTTGTCTGACTCTTTGCGACCCTATGGACTGTAGCTCACCAGGCTCCTCTGTCCATGGGATTCTCCAGGCAAGAACACTGGAGTGGGTTGCCATGCCCTCCTTCGGGGGATCTTCCTGACCCAGGAATCAAACCCAGATCTCTCACATTGCAGGCGGATTCTTTACCATCTAAGCCACCAGGGAAGTCCTAAGTTCAGCCCAGGGTAATCAAAGTTCAGCTCAGAGAGACTTATCAAATGCCAGCACCTACAATATTCCTCCTAAACAAAGTTCCCTCTCTTTAAACGCTTGATTCAAATATTTATGGATAACTACTGTGTTCAGTATAACTGCTTCTCTTTGACAACAGCTAAAGTTGGTCTTGATATAAACCAAACCGTGTTCTTGCACCTATTCCACTGGCTTCTCATCAAATTAGTGTGAGAATGAAATTTTATTAGTGTAAGAGTAAACTTCATGACAATCCTTTCAAGGGATTCTTTAGTCATGTTTTCCCTTCTTTTCTTATTTTCAGAACATTTTGTTACAACCAAGAACTCAAGTACTATAATCAAGTCAGGGCTCTCATGGAAGCAGAGAGTTAAGTCAAATCACACAGGCTTCTGCATATAATAAATATGATCATTAGAAGTCTATAAGACACTATTTCATGAATGTTATTTTAGTTGGAACCAGTTTAAGAGCCTAAACATTTAAGACTTAAGCCAGAGAAGTCCGTTCACATATTTCATAATATGTCTCATTTTGTGAACAAAGGATTAACAACATGAATGTAAGAAGCAGGTGTGAGCACTCTAGATAGGTCAAAACCTTAACACCATCTAGACAAGTCTCTAATTTCTGGGCACAGCACATGGCATGCATGAATTTTGTTTCAATATACTTTCCATAGTGATAGCTTAGAAAGTCACATAGCCATATCCTACCCAGTCCTCCATTCCTAGAGGCAGAAGTATTTGCTGATGATTGAAAGGTCATGCAAAACAGATGTGAGGGCAGCTGGATTTTCCAGCTATGCTTCAGTGGACTTAGCAGTGGTGCCTGCCATTACCAAATAGCAGAGAGATTTTATTTCAAATGAGAATCTTAGGTAACCTTGTTGGCATAATTGGATGTATATGCAGTTTCGTACCAAGTTCTCACCTTTACCACCTTCCATTCTTTACTCATGGCCTGGAACTAACTTCATCACACCGCAAAGGTAACAATGAACTGGGTGTCAACCACTCTGACCTGTTTCCCAAGATGTTATAAATAAGTTATTACTGACCTCTGAGTGTGAAAGTAATGAAAATTGCATTTCCTATAGCCTTCTGATTTGTTTGGTATCACATTGGGTGTTTCCTCCACTTCAGACTAACATAATTTACTCTTATTCCTGTGCTTCTCTGAAATGAAGCAGCACAGAGAACAGCAAATGGTGCATTGCAGAGGGGGCTACTGCATCACTGATACCCTTGAAGAACAGATGGTCCAATTGCAAACCTCCCAAATATTGACATCTGTGTGGCAGGCAACTGTATAAGTCAGATGGATATGGCTTTTAAGTTTTACACATTCTATCAAAATTAAGTAATTCCTAAAACTGTCCTTACCAATGGAATATATTGGCATTCTCCCTTGTTAGTAAGAGGAACTCTAAAGGAATGTGGATAAATAATAAATTTTCTCCCTTATCTTTAAAACTGTCTTAGTCTCTCTATGTTGTTAGAGAATCATTTCTCTGAGTTGTCATTTTCTCATCTCTAATATGCAAATTAAAAATACTTGATTCTCAGTTTATCCAATTATTAGAAACTTAGAGAGTATTAGTATACCCTCATGTAAGGGATAATATGCCATACAAGTTACAATGACTGTACAATTAAATGTTATTATTATAGATCCACTAGGCTTGATCTTTCATGGTTTATTGTGAAGAGGAAAATATTAATTTCTTTGCTGTTACTAATATGGAAACAATCAACTTTTTCTGTTAATATTTGATAGGGGTTTAGGTTTATACAGGAAAACTTCTATTAACTGAAATACCAATGAACACAAACCTTAATTTAAGAATATTTTACTTGTTTAAACCATAGGCTAGTATAAAATAAATTCATTAAAAGACTTTTGGTTATATCTTAGGATATGCATGCTCAGTTGCTCAGTGTCCAACTCTGCTGTACCAACTAAATCTATGAAATATTCAGAGCTGTTCAGTTGCACTGCATATTTAGATCGCAGCTCTTGAAAAAAAAGTCTGCCAATATGTTTACTTTGCAAACTGATGGTATAGTAATTATCAGAGGATTTTGACAATAAAGAAAGAAGTTAGAATATCTTGTTCTACCTTCTGATTCATCGAGAATAGGCACTGATGTTCTGGACAATGTAAGTTTCAGTTTAGCTGAAAGTCTAGTTTTATATCATACTCATATATGCCAATTATCAGTTTACTGATTTTTAGTTCCAAATTCACCCTTCAGTACCTGCTCCATGATGGCACACTGGACTCTTCAAACATTTCTCCTTTCCAGTGAGCATGGCATGAAGCTGTGTCAGCTAAGGAAACTGAAGGAACACTGCAGAAGTCGGGGGGCTTCTTGTCTGGTTTCAGGCACTGGATTTTGGGTTGTCTTACTGCAGCTGCAGGGTCCTCTCATTGTCTGTGTGTGGGCATCTGGTGGACTCTGCCTCAGCTGTGCCTCCACAGCACACAGTCCCTCAGTGACCTCACTTCCCTGGCCTGACCCTAGTGCCCACCTTGCCACAGGCCCCTCCATTTTCTTCAGGCCTTGCACCCACAGCAGGATTCCAACACCCTTTTACACTGCCCTACCAGCCTTGGCTTCTGTATTCAGAGGGTTGTTTCCAAGTTCTGGGCAACTGATGACCAGCTCTGGCCCAGAGAACTTCTCTGCTATTGTGGGCTGCAGCCACACTTTCTTCAACAAGGTCTGACTTCCAGCCATGGAACGGGGGCCTTCTTTTAAGGTTTTCCTTCCTTGGGGCCTCTCTCTCAGTCCTAGGTTACCCTTTAGAGTTCTCTTTATATTTTCAGTTATTTTCCTTTCATACCTTAATAATTCCTTGCATTAAACTTCTCCTAAGTTACTGTGTAATATTTGTCTCCTGAAGGGACCCAGTCTGATCCATCAGAAGTTATCAAATACATTCTTCCCTCCAAATCTAATTTATACTCTAAACATCTATATTATGTTGATACATTGTTAAAGATCATCTACAACTCTCTGATTTCGACATAAGAAAACTATAATAGATTCAGATTGTTGATTTGTATCTTTCCAGGCATAAGTATGGGTTTCACTTCAGTGCCTCTCATCTTTTTCATTACATTCATTTTTATTTGAAGTATTTATAATAGTACTGGAAAAATTATCGAGCAGTAGAACAATAATTTAACAGAGCAGAATAAATGGTAAGTTTCAGTTGATAAAGCCAGAATTAATTTAACTTATATTTCAAATTTCATACTTGAAAAAACACCATGGATTCTTCTGCTTTTCATTTCAAAATACAAAAATTAATATTGGTAGAGAAAGGCATTGGAATTAGTTTACTTTCCTACTTACCAAGGGAATAGTTTGATGTATCAGCGATACACTAGGGGGTAAAAAAGTCAAGACACCTCTGAAGATTACTACAGTCTACTAAAATACCTTAAGCAAACAATGCTATTTTTGAGCACGTGTGTCTATACAACTGTAGTCACTATAGACTTAAAGAGAGAAAAATAACAAATTTAAGTATATTGGAAGTAGAGAGCAAATGTGACAATTTAGAACACAAAGATGAAAACCTAATTTGGAACCCAGTTATTAAATAGAAAACTTTGTCCTTTGAAACACGGATGCATTAGAGAACATGTCAGTCAATTCATGGAGCTGGCACAGAAGTCATTTTCCTTGGGAGCTGAAGAGAAATTGACAAATTATACTCTGGGAATTCTCAACTGTTATTTTTCTCCCTGAGGTCAGTGATCTGTGCTTTTCTCACATGGAAATGTTTTCTTCTTTTACATTAAGCAAACGTATTATATATGATTAACAGTTACAGACACAGGAAAAAAATTCCTTCTTGGCCAACCTTCATTTAATAGGGCTCCCCCAGTGTTTTGCCAGTAGTGCCAATCACTAAACACACCTTACTTTTCCTCAACTTTGTGTTTAAGGTGTGGAAGCCAAACTTTCTTATTAATCATTGATGCAATCTTGCCACCTACTCAGTTAGCTTCTAAATCATGGACTAAGAAGCCAGTGATATACTACTATAGACAAATAATTGGTTCTAAATTCTATTCTTCATAAAATGAGCAGCCAAGCCAATCAGACACTTGCCACATTAAAAACACTGTCCATATCTCCTTAGTATGATTAACATACAGGCTACTTTTGACTTTGGGAGGGAAAAGTACTCTTTCACAAACATTTGGATTTGGCACTTCCTGAGTTAAATGCTCTCATTCATAAATACAACACAAACCTGTATCAGTCTTGGGATTTCTGTGGGGTAGCCATGTGTCCTAGTCCCTTTCCTCTTTAAAATTTTAAATGCTGCAAAGGAACCATTTTCCCTCTGAGGCTCCCACACCGGGGATGAAACCTCCTCTGCAGAATTTTGGCACCTTATTAATTAGTGGTTATGAGTGGGAGCTGCTCTCTCTCAGCAACTCCTATTCTGCCATCAGTCAAGTGTGATTCTGTAATAAATTCCCATGAAGCAAACTATTTCTGGTAATTCTCCCTAATTAACACCAGACCCACTAATAATACATCAGGTCCTATGTGTTTCTGATATAACCAAGATCTTGTCTGAGAGGACTCAAAAAGGGAAACCGCCAACCTAAATTAAGCTTTTCTGGCAAAAAAAAGATTTTATATGTAGTTCTGTAAGAAAACCTTTGATAATCTTATATGGGGGACATTTTGAGCAGAAAACACTGAACGACAGGGAGGCTTGTTCTGATTTGAGCACTGAATGGGGATTTATTGTGAACACACACTGTTGAGTCTTAAGCCTATAAATCTTGTACTGGATTACTGTTTCTTAACGAAGGAATGACAGATCTCTTATTTTGTCGGTGTATTTTAATGTGCAATGACGTGATTGATAGAAACCAAACAGCAGCTATTAAAATGTCACATGCAGACTTGATGCCCTTATAAGTTTGGCTTCTGCAGTTTAATATACTGTGAGCAAATAGACTTGAATTTGTCTTTTATTTCCAATATACAGCCTGCAACAGAAACATTCCTCTCAACTTTATACAGTTGGAAAAAAATCTTAAAGCAATAAACAAACAAGGAATAGGTAAGCCTACCTAGTTACAGAAAAGTTAGTTAATGAGATCAGGATGAGTTAAGAATGAAGTAATGTACCCTGGTCAATGAAAGGCATGAAAATGCAGATGACTGATGTTGTTTGAATATACGACACAGTATAATGTTTGATATGACAAGGTATTCCAATAAATTATTTCAACAATAAATTTAAAACTAAAAAAACATTATTTGGCTGTGTCGGGTCTTAGCTGCAGCATGTGGGATCTATGCTGCGTCGTGTGCAATCTTTTGTTGCGGGGCATGGACTCTCTAGCTGTGGCACGCGGACTACAGAGTGTGTGGGCTTCAGCAGTTGTGGCACATGGACCTACCTGTGTCACACCAGGTCTGGCAGTTGCAGCATGTGGGCTCTCCAGTTGTGGCACATGGACTCCAAAGTGTGCGGGCTTAGCTGTTGTTTGCAGGCTTAGCTGCTCGGCAGCTTGTGGGATTTTAGTTCCCCAACCAGGGAGTAAACCCCTGTCTCCTGCATTGCAAGGCGAATTCTTAACCACTGGACCACCAAGGAAGTCCCAACAACAAGTATTTTTTAAAAGAAAGACAATAGAGCTTACTTATCTATTCATACCATTTATTGTGTACATGCTACATGCAAAGCATAAATATGGATTAAAATAAAATAATTGTGACAATATTTTCAAATATGTTTCTGGGACATTCTGATAGGCAAATACCATAAAGGAGGGATTCTCCTGAGAATCAGCCTATCCTCTGAATATTATTTTTTCCCTTGATGACTTAATAGAAACCTCTTGTCCCCCAAAAAGGAAAACCAAGAGAACTTGTTTGTATCACTGCAGCCATTTATTTATTATGTGCACATTAAGGTTTATATACTGATTATATTTCTCATGTGGTTTTTAATTAGAAAATGTATCCAAAAGCAAAACAGCACAGACATATACAAACTGAAAAATGCAGATACAGAAGATAGAGACTAATACATCCGGTAAATGATATATTGAGAATCCAAACCCATAACCTTAAAACATCTGGGGGTTGAAGGAGGACAAACTGAAGACACATCAAATTGTGTGAAATGATTCAGTGTGTTTTCCCTTCCCTTAAGTCTGAAAAGCCTCTCCTTTCAATAGCAATAACTAAACCCCAAATATTACCAAAATGTTAACGTAACTCTAGATTCACACTTGAACAGGGAAGAGTATTTTCTATAGTAGTAGTCCTTGAAAATGGTACCATGAATACCGTTTTTGTTATAATCATTTTTAAACATAATGCTGTTTTGAAGATTTAAACTCTAATTTCTACTTGTCTTTTGCACAGTGACCAATTGATCAGGTTTTAATTTTAGTTGCTAACTGTAAGTTGAATCAATAGGAAATACGAATGCTACAAGCACATGTAGGGGGCATTATTTTTAGACAGCTACTTCAGTGAGCAACGTTTTGTCCTTATAGACATGCTGTACATTTAGAAACTGAGAAACCAAGTAGGGGATGTTTTAGAATCATATACTGTGATTTTAATCTGTATTACTCTAAGCACAACATTCCAAAATATACATCGAGAGAGACTAAAAGTAATGCTCTACAGAAAGGAGGTAACAATTGAAAAATGCTACTGACATGGAATATTTATAATCAGAAAAATAAATATTCTGGGAGCTCACTAGAAGAATAAAGTGCTCTGCCAGTTATTAAACGATTAATGCTGGTGTATTAAATATGGCATTCCCCACTATAAAATACAGAGATTCTTCTGAGTTATAGTCAGTATTTATTTCACAGGATTAACTGTTTTAAGAATAGACAAAAGAAGGCTTTGCCATAGAAGCAAAGGACAAAAGACAAAGCCAAAGGCCAAAGACAAAATGACGTTAGGAAGTGACATTATCCTTTTAGGGATAAAATTTAAAGAAATGCAACATTATGCTCCATGAATAACATGCAGAAAGAAAAGTGTAATAAAAGCAAAATCCTTAATATAACTTTATGAGAAATCCAGATCAAATAAAATTCTTTGAACAATATACCCAAATGCCATTCCAATGCCACTGATTTATCAAATACTCTCTTGGCATATAATCTGTAAAGTGAAGTCACTCAGTCGTGTCCAACTCTTAGTGACCCCATGGGCTGTAGCCTGCCAGGCCCCTTTGTCCATGGGGTTTTCCAGGGAAGAATACAGGAGTGGGTTGCCATTTCCTTCTCCAGGGGATCTTCTGGACCTAGGGATCCGAGTCTAGGGATGTGAGTCTCCCGCACTGCAGGCAGACTCTTTACCATGTAAAAGCAAAACTAAAAAACAAAAAAAAAATCTCTATCACACTAAAACAAAACCACCAACTTATTTTATGTCATGTAAAGCAAAGGACTGACACTAAGATACGTGACAATGCAGCGTGTCTTCTATGGGTGGTTTCAGCAGCAATGGGAAATATGGCACGATTCAGTCCAGCTTTTAAAATACAACAGAAAAAACAACTCCCTGCGTCCCTACAAGATGCAGGGCAAGGGGACAGTTCTGGGTTGCCACTGGTGAAGCATTTAGTTTGCTACTTTGAGTCACACTTCTCATTCTTTTTATTCCCAGTTTATTCTTTTTATTTATTTTATCCCAGTTTATTCTTTTTATTCCCAGTTAATTATTAAACTATCTGCATATAATGTAAGTCTGCTAGACCATGAATTAGCAGCTTTCAGGACAGATACCTTGAACAGTTATTAGGGAGGTTAAACAAATATTGTAGCCTAATACCCTGCTCTCTAACAAACATGCACAGAATGGAAGTGAAGTCTCAAGTGATGGATGAGTCGGGCAGGGGGTGGGGCTCAGTCTCAACTATAAAAGCACCCTTCCCCAAACAAATTCAAGTGATAACTTAGTGTGATTATGGGCTTTTGTCCATTCTGGAAACAAAAAAAAAATTATCAAATGCCATAATCTCTTTTCTCACTGGGCAAATAACAGGATTCATGATATTACCACAATTATTTCTGTCTTCACGTGGTATCTACATAATTTTTTTCCTTAAAATGAAGAAAACAAAGAACAAGCCGGTCTGAGTAATTAATCATGTTCCTTTCTATACTATCAAACCTCTGTGAACAACAGCTTTCCAAATTTCATGATTACTTTTAGAAGTGGTTCATTTATTATTGAAAAAGAACTACCAAAAGAAAAAAAAATCTAAATTTATATCATACTCCCAAACCAATATTTTATTTTTCTAGTGTAGAACTGAACAACAACAAAAAATTATTCTGCAAAGAGAACTTTCAAACCTTCATCAGTCAATAGTCTAACATGAACTGATCAAATTGACTCACTGTCTAAAAAGGGGGAATTTAAAAAAATTTCTGATCCGATCTTGTGATTTATCATCACTCCCAACCACAATCTTTTCTATTTATTCTCTTTAAAGAGAGAAACAACTTTCAGAGTCCAAAGTTATTCAACAAGCTCTTTACCTCAGCTTAAGGGAAGGGAATAAAAATAGTTTGACTGAGATAGGTGGTGAAACATACACAATTAATAGAAAATGGTCATATTCTAATAAAAGGCAAAAAATTGACATTTATAAGGTATGTGGTGGCTTTTTTGGGGTGGAGGGCAATCAGACAAAAATATAACATCTCCTATTGGTAAGACATGTTTTGATCAAAATCTCATTGGCTTTTCCTATTGGAATGATCAACGGTAAAGACAAAAAAAAAAACACAACATATACAGTTTAAAAAAACCTGACACCTACTACTGATAAAATTCTCTGTTTAAACTCCTATTTACTGTTTTACAGATAAATGCTATTTTTTTTTAAGAAAAACACAATGTTTCATTTAAGTGTAAGGCATTTCATTGTCTTTTTATAGATTTACTCAAAACTACCTAAAACAGAAAGTTTAGTTATTTCAGCATAGAAGTTGAAGGTTTTTACTCTAAAATTTAACTCTTCACTAATTTATTCTAAGATGAATTTAATAGTCAACCAGGAAATTGATTTTTATAAAAGTTACTTTATGGGCAGAAAATACAGGGAAAAAAGTAATAATAAACACCAAACTGTTTCTTTACTTTATGAAGCCAAATATTTCCTCATAGACTTGGTTTTCAAAGCTTGGAATTTATCCCCTGAGGGCCACTATTATTTTTCAAAACTTCATATAAATATTAAATCTAAAAATTAATTGGTAATTTAAATTCTCCTCTTTCTCTTCAAATTTCTTCTCTTCCCCTGGACAGTTGACTTTTAAAAATTCACAGAATGAGCATGTTTCTTGCAAAGTGGCTTGTCCTTCTTAGAGAAAAAGGTCTGACCTTCCAAACTTTCACAACATACCTGAAAAAGAAGCATTATTTGAGAGAATGTCATTTTCTTATCAAGTATGCCTAAAAAGGGGAAAATGATTTTTCACCCAATGGATAGTATGACAAAACCCTTCAGTTGGTTGTGTCAGACCTCCTAACATATCACGATTACTATAACATTCCATGTCATCTTTCAAACGCATGAAGAATGACTTTTCTCTGGAATGCATTTTAGTTTATTTAAACTTATTGATCATTATTTTTCTTAACTTGGAATGAATATTTGGCCATAGTGAAAAAATTAACACATAAAGTAGTCACATTAAACATAATTTCTATCCTCAAATTCTAATCAATGTTTTAAACCCGCCTCCTGTTGTAGACACCCAAGGCATTAAGAAAAGCAAACCAAAAAAATCCAACACAAGTGCTTGGCCACACACATATCTAGGCCCCTAAGTATACAAGCGCAGAAAACCCAAGTGTGCTATGCTTTGTCACTTCAATCATGTCTGATTCTTTGCAAACCCATGGACTGTAGCCCTCCAGGCTCCTCGTCCATGGGGATTCTCCAGGCAAGAATACTAAGGTGGGTTTTCATTTCCTTCTCCAAGGCATTTTCCCAACCCAGGGATTGAACCCAGGTCTCCTGCATTGCATGTGGATTCTTTACTGTCTGAACCACCAGAGAATACCTGAGAGTTCTTTTTAATTCATTTCTTTGTCTCTTTTCTTGTTTGTTTCTTATTAAGAAAACTGTAGTCCACTTCTGGCTGCTGGATGTTATATTGTCAGTTAGCTATTCACATTTATGTCTTCTTATCCTTCCCACTGTCTTTGCTAATTTTAATGCTCCTGAGTGGGCTTCCCAGGTGGCTTGGTGGAAAAGAATCCACCTGCTAATGCAGGAGACGGGGATTTGAAATCTGAATCTGAAATATCCCCTGGAGAAGGAAATGGCAACCCACTCCAGTATTTTTGCCTGGAAAATCCCACGGACAAAGGAGCCTGGCAAGTTACAGTCCATGGGTTTGCAAAGAGTCAGACACGACTGAGTGACTAAAAACAACAATGCTCCTGAGAAGGTCTGCCAGAGAACAGGGGAGGCAAATCTGCTAAAATCACTGCTTTTTACAGATTTTATGACATCTAAGAGATGGATCTAAACCGAACTGAAGAGACGGATGAAGTAAACAAGACAAGGTTCAATACTAACGTTTAGGGAAATTATGCGACTTCAATTAACTAGTCATTTCCCCCTTCATACAATGTTATTAAAAACTATTAAAA
>SJYQ01001097.1:421272-449414 GCA_006410935.1 Redunca redunca | reverse complement strand
AGAGCGCCCCACTCCGGCCTGGGCCTCAGAAGGCAGCGGGGAGGGAGGGCAGACCCTGCAGGGAGGTCCTCATGGGGGTGGAAGCCGGCGTCAGTACCTGTTGGGGGTTACCTGCCAGCTGGGTATCACTGGGACGCAGAGCTGGCACCGCAACACACCTCCTCGAATCTGGTGACCTAGAAAATCGTGTGGACTCAGAACGAGGAGGCTTACTGATACTGAAAAGATGTCTCCATCTGATGGGTTTTAGCCTAACGGTTACTGAAAAACTATTATTTTCTAAGTTTCCACCTATCTTATTTCGCGAAATACCCGCAGTAACTCAGCGGAGGGACAGTGCTCACCAGCAGGCGCAGTAAGTCTGTAAGGTGCGCACAGTGACCCGCCTGGGGCAAGGCAGACTGGCTCTCCCTCCTGAGAGGTGAGTCTGTCTCCGAAGTGCAGGCTTTTGCCACAGTTCTGCAACGTCATGTAATGTCAGGAAGGGCCCCTTTATCACTTTCAAATCTTCATCCGCCTCCCTAATCCCCCGAAGCCAAATAAACACACAGTGCAAGTGGAAAGAAAAAAAAAAAGCATAGTGGTTATGCCAACCCACACTCTAGACCAGTCACCCAACCCACTCTGGGCCCTTGTTATGTAGGAGGCAGGCACCCTTGTCCCCATCTGACCTCCATCTCTAACTCCCAGTTAGGAAAGCCTCACTCGGTTAAATTCTGTACTGGTTTACCAGGTTCACCCAGAGACTGAGCTATTCTTACATAAGATGTGCGGAGACCAGTTGGTTTAATGGCCTCATTACCTACGGTAGAGGATATAGGTTCACTGCCCCCTCCCAAGTGGGTGTTTTTTTAATTCAGGATGCCTTTTGAAATACATTTACCCAGAACAGCTTGCTCCTCTGAACAGGACTGTGAGGTTCCCCTGCATTGCTCGTCTTCTTGCCAGAGCGATGAAAAGGAGTTTAAACAAGTGGCATTCTGCAAAGCCATCCAGCCTGGTGTGACTTTTCAATGCCAGTCGGGTTAGACCAGGAGAGCATTTTGGACCCCCAGAGTTACACAACTGTGCTTTGTACCCTTGGCTTTGTGGCAGTGATGGAAGAGGTACCGTCTATTCAGAAACTCACCACCTCAGGAAATGTGCTTTTGGCTCACAGAGGGGGTGAGAAATTCTTGTGAACCACACGGTGTATTGAGGGCATCAGCAGCACCTTGCTGTAAAAGGGTGGGTGGAAACCGAGCTCTCTCAACCTGCCGAGTAAACCCTGGTGGCTGCAGACCTACTCTGACTTAGTTTTCTTATTGGTAGAGTGGGGATGAATATGCTCACGTCCTGGGGCTGTTATGATTAAATGCATTTGTAAAGAGCTCAGCAAAATGCCTGGTTATACTCAAAAAACGTTCATATTCCGCCCTAAGTTTTCTTCTCATTCTTTCCCTCCTGCATTGCAGCCACCCCGTGTACATTCCATGCATGTTCCGTTAGTGCATGAAGCATGTAATATTTACCCTCAAATCAACAAGTATACACTAGGGACTGCGCTGTACACAATTCTTAGGGGGTTTTAAGAAAAGACAACCCACATCTCAGAAGAGACCTCCATTCTTCCCTGGATGACAAGGAACAAGAATGAAAGGACAGGATGGGATTCGTAGAAAAAGGATCCAGTTTAAGGACTTAGCTGAGCTGGATTTTGGTTCTGTTTTGTCACTGATTCTCAGTGTGGCCCTGGGTAATAGTGATAAAATTTATGGCCACCTGATGGGAACAGCCGACTCATTGGAAAAGACCCTGATGCTGGGAAAGATTGGAGGCAGAAGGAGAAGAAGAAGACAGAGGATGAGATGGCTGGATGCCATCACCAATTCAATGGACATGAATCTGGGCCAACTCCAGGGGATGGTGAGGGACAGGGGAGCCTGGCATGCTGCAGTCTGTGGGGTTGCAGAGTCAGACAGGACTTGGTGAGTGAACAAGTTCAA
Source organism: Redunca redunca (assembly GCA_006410935.1). Taxonomy (NCBI): domain Eukaryota; kingdom Metazoa; phylum Chordata; class Mammalia; order Artiodactyla; family Bovidae; genus Redunca; species Redunca redunca. Next base: position 447,429 of record SJYQ01001097.1, on the reverse strand, counting down.
ATGTTGTAGATTATGTCACTTAATCCCTACAATGACCTAGTAAGGTTGTTCTGGCTATCATCTCCATTTTACAGATGAACAAAACTGAGGCTTAGAGGGGAAGCCCCTTGGCTGAGGTCAAATTTACTGTGAGGTCACAGTAAATGCACCCTGGAGGCAGGATTTGAGCCAGGCAGTGTGATTTCAGAGCCAATGGCCTCTCAGTGGACCATACTCTATGGGGGCAAGTCACTTAACCTTTCTGGGCCTCAGTTTTCTCATCTAAATGAAAAGGACATTAGAGAGATGACATCTGGGGCCCCTTCAAGCTCTGTCTATTACTAATAAGAAAATTACACAAAGATGTTAAATAAGTTAGGCCCAAGGTGCTTTTAAAAGGGCAACATCCAGTGGGTGTCTTTGCTTCATTTCAGGTGAGGAGAAAGCCTGGAAGATATCTCTTCTCTGTCTCTAGTTTCAATTTGGTAGTCAAAAGCCACACAAAGAAATCACCCTCCAAAGCCTCCTTCTAATTGATTTAGAGCCCTGAAGCTAATTTTGACCAAACTGGAAGGAGAAGCAGAAGGTGAGGACTGAAAAGTCCACGGCTTTCTGCACCAGAGATATACATGATGGGAGGTCTGCGTGTACACACACACACACACACACACCAGTGTTTGCATCTCTTCCACTGAAACTCGGTACCAGTTTCTCCAACCCAGTTGTCATGGCAACACCAGCTGCCAATGAGATCATGGAAGACAAGGTTATAATGGCAGTGCTGCCTTAATATTTTACCTGGCAAAGCCACTTAGATAATAAGATGAATAACCATAAATCATAAATCCATGGGAAGCCCAGGCACTGCTCACTGTATGTGTTTAGGGTGCACTTGGGGGTAGGGAAGAGAAGTGAAAGCGAAGGGAAGGAAACAAAAAGGAAAGAGGGAGAGGCAGGGGGCGGGGAGGAGGGCCTCTGATGCTGCTTCCTGTTATTTCTCAGTGTCCGGACCTTGCTATACATGGATTAAGGAACTGGTCTCTTCTGTATTCACGAGAAGGGATGGGGCCTCCCAGCCTGACTGACAAAAGGCTTACAAGAAACCCGAGGCTGTTTTGGGGGGTTCACACTAAGACAGGAGAGAAGCAGCTCAGGAGTGACATGGCAGACAGCAACCCCCCTACTCCAGCACCCAGCAGGCGGCAGGACCCCTCTTAGAACTGCCTTTATCCCAAGCCCCTGGACGCCACCTGTTTTTACAGACATGCTGCCCCTGGGCAACTGTCTGTCGCCCATCTGAACCAACTCTCTGAAGAGCGAATCCACTGATTTAAGGGTTTTCTTCCTCTCACGGGAACTAATCATGGGGCAGCACGGGGCAGGGGGACGCCCTTTGGTAAGAGCTTTGTCAGTGGGGAGGGAGACTCTGCTTACACCAAACACCCTTTTGTGCCTTTGAATTTTGTACTGTGTTCACGAATTCCTTATTCAGATCAAAAAACAGGCACTCCCTGGTGGTCTAGTGGCTAAGACTCCATACTCCCAACGCAGGGGGCCTGGGTTTGATCCCTGGTTGGGGAACTAGATCCCACACACTGCAACTAAAGACCCCACAAGCCAAAACTAAGACCTGGTGCAGCCAAATAAATTGATCAAATAACTATTAAAAGGTTTATAATTATAATGAGGTCTTCCCTCATAGCTCAGTTGGTGAAGAATATGCCTGCAATGCAGGAGACCCGGGTTGGATTCCTGAGTTGGAAAGATCCTCTGGAGAAGGAAATGGCTACCCACTCCAGTATATTTGCCTGGAGAATCCCATGGACAGAGGAGCCCCGAGGGCTACAATCTATGGGATCACAAGAATCGGACGCGACTTAGCGACTAAACCACCACCAACTATTAAAAAAAACATACGGTGGTCTACCTTCATTCTCCAGCCCTGTCCACCCTCCAAGAACCAAACACGTGGATGATACAGGCCAAGGGCAGGACAGTCGTGACGCCTGGGTCCATCAGTCACCCTATAAAGGAATGAATGAAGGAAATGACTTCCGGCAGTCTGTTTCTAGGGCTGCTTCCTGTCAGGCAGGTTCTGAGTGCAAAAGTTTTCTCCAGTGAGGCTCAGGGGCCAGAGCTAAGTGCGCTGATGCTCTAAGGGATTGTTGTGCCTGGCCCTGACCCATGACTCCCAGGACCGCCCGGTTCTCACCGCTGGCTCCAGGCAAGGGCCACCAGGGGTAGGGAGAAGGCGGCAGACACACAGTGGCAAGAGCTGGGGTCAAAAGCCGGAGTATCTACATTCAGCCCTGATGTCTTTTCAAAGGAGACGCCCCACTTCCCTGAGCCTAAGTCTCCCCCAAACCGCACTCCACCCACCCAGCCCTTGGGGCATAGGAATAAGGATGGAATAGAGGACCTTTTCTCTTATTTAATAAGAGCTTATATTCCACTCGCCAGGTACCAAGCACTGTTCTAAGCCATTTAAAATGAGCAGACTGCGGCACAGAGAATTTCAAGGCATGTCCATGACGACACTAGAATCTGGAAAGGACCAGAGCCAGGATTCCAAGCTGACAGTCAGGGTCTAAGCTTTTCTGTAGGGATCGACGTCTCCTGGTGGCTCCTCCTCAGTTTCTTCTTTAAGTCACGTGTCTGTGGAGCTGGAAGGGCTTCCCCGATGGTCCAGGGGGTAAAAAATCTGCCTGCAATGCTGGAGACATGGGTTTGGTCCCTGGGTCAGGAAGATCTCCTGGAGAAGGGATAGACTACCCATTCCAGTATCCTTTCCCGGAGAATCCCATGGACAGAGGAGCTGGGTGGGCTACAGTGCACAGGGGAGCACAGAGTCAGACCTGGCTGAGCACGTGGAGCTGGAACCCTCCCCTACCATCTCCTTCCTCTTTGGGGTTGGTTGATTGGTTCCTATGTTGACTGGGTGGCTTCGAGTTCCCACAGTTCTCTCTGCCAGCTACCCTCCCCACCTCCACACCCTCCCCCTAAGTTAGAGGCACTTGGAGACCAAAGATGGGTCTCAGTCAACTAAGACTGAGACTGGGCTTGAGCCTGTGAACACATGTGCCCTTACATAAGCATGGAATGACTAAATGGCCCTGCCCTCACCAGCTGTTTAATCCTGGGAAGGTTTGAGGAATGCATGGTTTTATTTAAGTGTTTTTAAATTGTGGTTAAAATATATGTAACATAAAGTGTACCATCTTAATTTTTGTAAGTGTCCAGTTCAGTGGCTTTAAGTACGTTCACATTGTTCCACCACCATCGCCACCATCCATCTCCGGAGCCTTTCATCTTGCAAAACTGAAACTCTGTGCCCATTAAACATCAGCTCCGTCTTCTCCCTTCCTCCCAGCCCCTGGCAACCACCATTCTGCTTTCTGTCTCTAAGAACCCGACTGCCCCAGGGACCTCCCATTGAGTGGAATCGTACAGTATTCGTCCTTTCATGACTGATTTATTTCGCTCAGCATAATGTCATCAATGTTCATTAATGTGGCAAATGAAGAATATTCTTCCTTTTTTAAGACTGAACATCGTGGTAAAGAATCTGCCTGCCAATGCTGGAGACGCAGGTTTGATCCCTGGGTCAGGAAGATCCCTCGAAGGGGAAAATGGTAACCCACCTCAGTGTTCTTGCCTGGAAAATCCCATGAACAGAGGAGCGTGGCGGGCTACAATCCACAGGGGTCACTAAGAGTCAGACACGACTTAGCGGCTGAACACACACGCGCGCACACACAGAATCCACTGGTATGTATATGCCACATTTTGTTTATCCATCCACTCATCCCACAAAGGACACCTGTTGTTTCTACCTTTTGCCTAGTGTGAATAATGCTGCTGTGAACACTGGTGTACAAATATCTTTTCAAGACCCTGCTTTCAGTTCCCTTGGGTATATAACCAGAAATGGAATAGCAGGATCATATGGCATTCTATTTTTAATTTTTTAAGGAAGCTCCGTGCTGCTCTCCATAACAGCTGCACCATTTTCCACGCCCACCAACAGTGCACAAGGGTTCCAATCTCCCTACACTCTTTCCCCCAACACTGGTTATGCTCTGGGTTTTGCTGTTTTCTAGTAGCCATCAGAACGGGTGTGAGATGCTATCTCTCTGTGGTTAATTGTGGCTTTTGTTACGTATCTTAAAACACATTTTATAATTTCTGAGATGTTCAGCCCTGCCTCCATTGTGTATTCACTGCCTAGCACATCTAGTTATATATTTAATCATACGCAGTCTCACTCACTATTGGAGGGATAGCTTGCTCCATACGAATGTGGTTTTGTGGCTGTGAATAACACAGAAGCAAATCAACTTTTTTTCCTCCCATGATTTTTAACCCACTGCTGGGGGCCACTGGGCTGCCCTCAGGTGGGTCTTCACTAACTGGCTCCTCAATCCTTTCACAGAGGCTTCGGGTTCAGTCAGGCTCACGTGTTTAGCACGAGGAGGGAAACGACAACTGCTTTCTCAGACTGAGCTCTCAGTTGTTCATTTGGCAAAATAAAACGTGAAATTACTAGTGTTTCATTTTGATGCACAGAAATGATGGACCCTGCCAGTTACAGAGGACGTAACTTTTTAAATGAGTTTAGTTGACTGATCATTTTTGAGGCAGATCTCTTTGCATTGATGATGGAAAGAAGGTCATGGTGTGATGGAAATTATACAAAAAAATCACATATTCATACTTAAATATACATAAACGTGTTCTGAAAGGAGACTAAAAGATGAATGCCGGTGACCTTTTTGGGGACTAGAACTAAGAGTCAGGGTAGGGTTTGAAGTCTTTTACGCTTTTATACCTTTTGACACTACTTGAATTTTTAGCCGTGTGTATCACTTCTACAAAGAAAATTAAGTTTTAGAACAGTCATTTTAGGAAAATAAAAGGGCTTATAAAAGGGACTCTGCTGCTGATTTCTCTCCTGCCTTTCAGCTGTGGAGACACAGCCCTGTCCTGGGTGGTAGTCTCAGGAGAAACCCGAATGCAGGACAGGGGGGAAGCACAGGAAAAAGGAAGAAGCCCGGAAAGGGTGTGGCTTCTAGGAGGTCTGGCTTCACCCCTTGGGGAGCTCTGGAACATAAATGGCACCAGAGTTTAACCTGCCCTGAAGCTGGGATGTCCTCCTGTCCCGATCAGTCCTTAGCGATGGACGGTCACCGTACGCGTGTGCGTGTGTGTACCTGTGTGCATGTGCATGGGAGTGTAACTCATGCACAGGTTGGCTCTACCCAACTGATGGTGGGCTCCAGGAAAGGCTGCAGGTGTGAGCCATTAGCTGCCGCACCTGCTGCAGCTGGGGCGGCCCCACTGGGCTGGGATCCCAGAAGCTGAGCCACAGCGCCCTGCCCAGTGGACTGGGAAACTGGCTGCTTTATAAACAGACTTATAAACTATAGATGGATTTGCAAAATGCCTTTTTTGTGTGTACAGCTATGGAAAAGCGCAGGCTACAGGATATTTTAAGGCTGAAATATTCCTATGAAGAGATAAAGGGAAAAAAAATTGGCTTGGAAGAATTCAATCAGACTGTAAGATTTTTGCAGTTGTGGGAGGCAATCATTAGAAGGAGGTCAGCGCTGTCAACCAGGAACAGAGCTGTTCAGGAAGGAGACAGTGAGCGGTCTCTCCTGGGTAGCGATGCTTGGAGGGTGAATTTCATGGACAATGTATACCTTATCATTGATTATATCTCCCCTGCTGCTTTGGTGGTTAAGTTCAAATCCAGACTTGAATCCAGGACTAAGTAACCCAGGGAACAAGCCAACGAATAAAGGCTGGGATGGAGGGGGTGTACTGCAAGGTCCAAAACTTCCTGGGCTGCCTTGGCCTCTCTGAGCCTCACAGAGGCCCAGGGTCCTAGCTGTGAGTTCTCTGATTTCACCAGATGTACACGCTGCCCAGTGGGGATGCCTCCCCATCCGGCTAGTGTCCCCCATCAGTCAGACTGGCCACACCCCACCCTCTCCTCAAGTTAACAGGCTTTACTTGCCTGCCAGCCTGTGAAATTATTCACAGAAACCAATCACATCCTCCTTCGAAACTAGAGGCTACCCCACCCTCTTACAGGACTCCTTCCACGCCTGCTTGTTTACTTGGTTTACAACCTCCACGTGGCACGGCGTGGCATGCCATGGCCCCCTCCCCAGCCTGTAAGTATATGTGATCAGAAAAGGCTGTCAGTCTCATCTGTTCAACGACAGCTGCTGTATGCTTGGCCACCTTAGTCAGGGTAAGGGACCCCTTTCTCACCAACGGAATGAAGAGGAAGCGATCAGAAGAGAGGGTTTTAAGAGGCTTTTCAGGAGCCTGATGAAATCTGTGAACCTCACTGCCGCACTTGGTATGTACAAATCGGCAGAAAGTCCCAGCTGCCTTTTCTTTTCCTATGAAGTGGAAGTATACTTCCATACAATGCAGTCAGAAAGTTTTAAACTTTAAAAGTTAACTGATTTAAGAAACTGTTCCAGAGAGAACAATAGAAGATTGTATTTAAAAACACCACCTGAATGTAAGCTGGGGCAGCCACTACGGAAGACATTATGGATGTTCCTCAAAAAACTAAAAATAGAGCTGCCATGTAATCCAGCAATCCCATTCCTGGGCGTGTATCTGGACAAAAATATAAATAAAAAAAGATACAGGCACCTCTATGTTCATGGAAGCACTATTAACAACAGCCAAGACAAGGAACCAACTAAATGTCCATCAACAGATGTAATACACATACACAATGGAATACTACTCAGCTGTATAAAAGGATGAAATAATGCCATCTGCAGTAACATGAATGGAACTAGACATCATACTAAGTGAAGTAAACCACGCAGAGAAAGACAAATATCGTAGGGTATCACTTACATGTGGAATCTAAAATATGACACAAATGAGCTTTTATGAGATGGCAAACAGACTCAGAGACAAAGAGAGCAGACTTGTGGTTGCCGAGGGGGAGGGTCTGGGAGACGAACGGACTGGGGATTTGGGGTTAACAGATGCAAACCCTTATATACAGAATGCATAAACAACAAGGAACTACTGTATAGCACAGGGAACTGTATTCAATATCCTGTGATAAACCATAGTGGAAAAGTATAAAAAAGAATATATGAATGTATAACAGAATCACTTTGCTGCAGTGCAGAAATTAACATTGTAAATCAACTATACTCCAATTTAAAATATTGGACTAAATGTTAAATATACTCCTGCTATTTCCACCTCATATTTTTTTTGTTAAATAGCAAAATGCTTTCTCCCAAGATAGTCAAGATAATTTGGCTATTACGATACCAGCTGACCTGAAAACAGAATATTGAAATTCAGTCTCTAAGAAAGATGTGTTTTCTTCTTACTTTCATAATCATGAAAAGAAAAATGACCACTAGAATCAATAAGAAGAATTTTCTGTCAATTCACTTTTCTAGAATCTCTGCTACAAATCCTTCCATCTGCTTGAGGATTATGAGTTCTGTGGAGCAAAATCTACCTACGACAGGCCACTGATGGTCGCTGTCTTCCGAGTGCAAAGTCTGCACCCGTGGTGATCCCACTGGTTTAAGAACAAACGGAGTCCCAGGGCCTGGAGGATTCTCTCCCTGGGGGGCACTCAGGGGAGGCGCTGAGGAACAAACTGTCCCAAGTTCATTTCTTCACCATGAAGATGCCCACAAGGAAACTGAAGCACAAGATACAGTTACACAGAAATAGAAGTTACTGGCTACTTCACTTCATCTTGTGCTAAACCAGATGGAAACGATGTGAAATACTGAAAGTAAAGTCTTATTGCCTTCACGGTCACCGCCAGCCTGGGGCTGTTCTGGGTCAGTGTGTGCCAGAATGTGGCCTGGGGGCACACATGTGGTACTCTAACCCACGGAATCAGAATCAGTGGGGTCCCACACATGACAATAGCTGTGGACTGTGATTCTGCCTCTTGAACAAACCCATGGCTAGTTCTGATGTTCGCTGAGGTCTGAGACCCACCAGTGTGGCTGACCCCAGTGGAATAATCCCATTTTACTGTGTCCAGCTGCTATCTCGATAGATCAAGCAAGGAGTAGGATCAAGATTTTTTTTTTTAACGTAGCAAAAAGAATTAAGTGATTTCAGGGTATACTTTGTTTTTGCTGCAGACTTTTCTCAGAAGAGAAAGTCTGATTATCCCTCCTTGCCATGTGGATCTCTCCTTTGAGTTTTCATAACATCCAGAAAGTTCAGCTGTTACTGTGTTCATTTCCCCAGAATACTATTGCCTTAGGATGCTTGGCAGGGATGCGTGGCTGTGTTCTGGGTCAGCCTTGGCGCTTCAGTATACATGAATACCTACACTTCATATATATGTGTGTGCATGCTAAGTTGCTCAGTCGTGTCTGACTCCTTGCAACCCCATGGACTGTAGCCCACCAGGCTCCTCTGTCCATGGGATTCTCCAGGCAAGAATACTGGAGTGGGTTGCCATGCCCTCCTCCAGCAATCCTGACCCAGGGATCGAACCCGTATCTCCTGCGGCTCCTTCATTGCAGGAGGATTCTTTACTGCTGAGCCACCAGGAAGCCCATAGGTATATATACTTCGGTACATAGGTATAGATACTTAAGGTATAAGCAGTGTATTAATAGAATGTCCGCCCTCTAGGCCTTACTAGCCATCACTACTGTGAGCTTGCCACGCTCTCCTTCTATCAAGAGCCCAGATGAGGGAAATGGTACTAACGGAATCAGTTCAAGGAACCTGCCATCACTTCCTACAGTGTGGACATTGTCTCTGGATTAAGCCAGACTTTCAGAGAACCACAGTCGTGTACCATTTGCCTTGGCCGTGACCTTCTTTCCTGAAATGTGTCACAACCATCATCACCATGCCTTGAGTGAAGTGAAAGGGTTAGTCACTCAGTCCAACTCTTGCAACCCCGTGGACTGCAGCCCGCCAGGCTCCTCTGTCCATGGCATTCTCCAGAGAAGAATCCTGGAGTGGGTAGCCATCCCCTTCTCCGGGGGATCTTCTTGTCTCAGGGTTCTTTACTGTCTGAGCCACCAGGGAAGGCCCTGATACATCACCAGTCAGAGCCTGCTGGTGCGTGGGTGAGCGCATCACCCGAGTCCCCCAGGGTCCCTTCCATGCATTCATGCACAGGAGTTCTCTGGGATCCACTTGTTTCAGAGCAACTGTCTCGGTCCCTCACCCATGGAACACCTTGCCTGCTCACGGGCCCTCTCAGGCACCCAGCACAGAGACAGCGACGTGGAGACACAACGGAAATGGCATGGGCACCACAGATGAGGGCAGGAATTGCAAGCTGCAAACCCTCTGATCTTCCTCTGTGACTCCAAAAGAAAGTTAGAAAATACCCAGGGCTGGGGTGGAATAAAGGCTCTCCCTTCTTTGCCCAGCAGAGGGCGCAGCTAGCACCCGCTTCTTAACCTGGGAGGAAACCAGGACCAAACGTGATTCCAGGAGATAGAGGCCCCCACACTCAGTGAGGGTGCTCCATGGGACTCACGGGTCCTTTTCTCTTAAAGTCATGGAGAGGAATGAGCCCCTCTTTATTTGAGCTGACATTTATGAAAAGGGAGGTGCCCCACACTGGTGGCCACTCAGGAATGGGTTTGATTATAAAGTGTGCACACACACAGCAGCCCAGCTCCACGTAAAAACAGACAAAGGCTGTGACACATGACAGAACCCTCATCTAGAATTCTAGAGCACAGGGGCTCCCCCTGCCCCCGGGGTGACACCCTGACATGGTGCCACAGCTCCCAGGAACCTCATCTCCAAACAGCGTCAAGAGGGTGTGATAGCGGTGGCTGTTCAGTATCATCGTGGACTTCCAAACAAATGGATTACAGCAGACTTCCAAACCCTAGCCTGGCATTAAGATTTGCTACTGTGTAGTATTAAAACTCAGAGACCAAAAACACCTACATTAGTGAAATCGCGTGCAACCCAGCCAAAAGACACACACCACTGCTTTACGCCATCAGCAAATCAGAGAAATGCGCAGATAACCAGGAGCTTTCCAGGTAGCATTAGTAGTAAAGAACCCTCCTGCCAATGCAGGTTAGACGTAAGATACATGGATTTGATCCCTGGGTCGAGAAGATCCCCTGGGAGGAGGGCCTGGCAACCCACTCCAGTATTCTTGCCTGGAGAATCCCATGGACAGAGGAGCCTGGTGGGCTATAGTCCACAGGGTTGCACAGAGTCAGGCAACATGACTGAAGTGACTTAGTACACACACACACAGATAACCAGGGAAAGCAGCAGACTCAAGGCCCAGCAAAGGACCTGCAGGAGCAGAGAAAACACTGAGAAGGGGACGCTCTGTCTGCGACGCCCGGCTAGCGGTCTAGACCAGTGCTGAGCGGGAATCCACTTCTTTGACCTTGGCAGCTTTTACAGCTGTCTTTGGGATGCTGTGCACCCCCACCCCCACCCAACAGAGCAAACCCAGCTGATCTGGGGTTAAGAGAGATGCTCCTTAATGTTCCCCAAAGGCAGCCAGACTCATTAAATAAGAGCACTCTTCTTCTCATAACAAAAGCCACCATAGCAAGGAGAGATAAAATGTGTCTTGTTTGAAAGTCCATGCTCTTTCTATAACTTCAAGGTGCCTGTGGCTGAATAACAGCCCAGCAGGAGCGGCAGTAACAACAAACCTCACTCTCTTCACAGTCCCTGGAACTGCAACTGTGATTTGAAAAGGTCTCCCATTCTTTACCTTATCCCCTCCGAAAAAAAAAAAAAACACACACAAAACCTTTGAAAACTCTTATGAGTACAAAATCCTCACTCTGAAAAGAGCAAAGTGCCTTTCCCAGACCCAGGCTGGCAAGCATTTCTTGAGTCTGCTAGGATACTCAGCATTTTGCTGGTAAGACCTTTACAGGTGTTGAAGAAACCAGCAAACTCTCCCAGTGGCTTGCCCTTGTGGACTCTCAGATGTGCCCAGGTCCTATGCGCTCACTCTGCATGACCCCCGAGTAACACCACTCACCTACAGGCTGACAGCATGGCCCCCGAGTAACACCACCCACCTACCGACAGGCCGATAGCATGATCCCCAAGTAACACCACCCGCTGACAGGCCAACGGCATGACCCCCAATTAACACCATCCACGGACAGGCTGACGGCATGACCCCAGAGTAACACCATCTATAGGGCAATGGCATGACCCGCAAGTAACACCACCCATCTACAGGCTGACAGCATGACCCCTGAGTAACACCACTCACCTGCAGACGGATGGCACCCAAGTCTGCAACTCCATTCCTGAGCTCCAGGCTCATGAGAAGCCCCACTGGGCCTCCTCAACTCAGTTGCTGGGCTAGAAATCTCTCCTCTGGGTTTCCATGATTCTTAAGTGTGTATTTTACCATGTCTCTTACATTGTACAGTGATTGTTTATTTATGATCCCTTCTAGGAATAAGACTTGCAGCCTGGCTGGGAGGCAGAACATTTCCATAAGAAAAGGGAAGCGAGGGCTCAGAGGGGAGTCTAGAGAGCTACTTGGATAAAGTTGATGTATTCAGGGAGGGCTTCCTGGAAGGGGGGGTATATTCTGAACCCCAGTGAGCAGAGAAAGGTAGGAATGGGAAGTGGGATGGCAAAGGTGAAGGGTGGTGGGTTTGGGCAACAGGGGAAACCCAGCTGGAAGGAGCGGCATGGCCGAAGAGGACTATGAGGTGGGGCAGGGATGGGGGCACAGGAGCTCGGCCATCGCTGCCATAGAAACCCAAGGAAAGCAACCTCTTGGCTTCGGTTTCCTCATCTGTAAACTTGGAGCTGACAGCACAGCTCGGGGCTCAGCTACTCAGCACCCTTTCCCTTCGGAGCAGGGCCCTAGCCTCTGGGGAGCTTCCTCCACAATCACATGTACAGAGGGTGTATCTGGGGCATTGTCCTCCCTGGAGGTGCCTTCCCCCACCCGGGGCTGCCTGGCACCCAGGATCCAGGGACCTGGCCACCCTCCCAGGAGGGGCTGGTAGGCACCTGACGCCTGCAGAAGAGAACCCTCTGGGGCTCAATCACTTCACTGCAGGCTCAGAGCACCTGGCCGGTCCCTCGGCCCAGGCTTTCTGGAGCCGCCTGGTTCCTTCCTTTCACACCAGCCTCCTAACAGCCCTTCTAACAAATTACCTCTCAGGTTAGCCGGCCAAGCCCTTAGCATGGCATCTGGCACATAATAAGTGCTCCGGGGTGGTAGCGATTGTTACTGAGAAGTGGGAGCCTGGAAGATGAGGGGGAGGATTGTTAGGTAGAGAAATGGCCACTAAATCAGCGTTTCAGATTCTTTCAACATGGTGCTCAATAACAAATACACTTCGTATCACAGCCTAGCAATCAGGTGACCAAACGTCCTCACTGGCTCAGGGAGTCCTGGTTTATGCTGTTCTCCTAGCATGATTATTATCAGAGATCCTCTGTACTCGCAACAGCTCAACAGTGTCCCAGTTTGGAAGGTAAATTACTTGGTCAAAGTACCAAACACACACATGTGCTTGTATATCACACAATACTTTTTGGCATGCTAATACTTTCTATTCTGTTTGTTTTTTAAGTGGTCATGCATGCATGCTCAGTAATGTCTGACTCTTTGTCACCCCGTGGACTGTAGCCTGCCAGGCTCCTCTGTCCATGGGATTCTCCAGGCAGTACTGGAGGGGGTTGCCATTTCCTCCTCCAGGGGATCTTTGGGACCCAGGGATCAAACCTCAGGCAGATTCTTTACCCCTGAGCGACCTGGGAAGCCCTTTTAAGTGGTCACAGCCTATAAATTCATTTCATGATCTTCTAATGGGTCACAACTGTCAGGTCTCTTAGGCAACCCTGGGAAATGTCCACGCTCTTCTCTGCAGTTTTCTATTCAACACCGGAATAACGTGGTGCCACGGAATACAGTGGTGCCAATACGGTGATTCATTTCAGACAGGATGCAGTGTTCCAAGAGGGTTAAACAGAAAACTCTGGCCTCTCTAGTAGACCTCTCTGTCGGGGGATTCTATAGACCTGTTTGCTATTGTTCTCGTGGTTATGGACTTACTGTCTATTGCCTCGCTATGATGAGCACAAAAATTTAATTTGGCTTCAAACAGTTTTCGATTGCCAGGGGCGGGGAAAAAAAATCAATGCTGCTTATTAGGGCTCTCGTTTGTTCATTAAAATAAATTACCTTTGGGTTCTGAGCTGACTTTCATAAGACAAAAGTTTGCTGTTATTAAGAGGAACAGACTCCATGGATGGTAACATCTCTAAAGGAAAGTTCTAGTTTGCAGCCTGATTATGAGGTAGTCTGGTGAGAGAGGGTGGGGCAGAGGTAATTACTGCTGAAAATTGTGCCCTTGTTTTGAGCATCTCTATGGCACTCAGTCCATCGGAGCTTTGCCCTAATACTGCGGGGCCACAGGGGATATGCAGCCCTACTGATCCAAGAGCCTCTGGGTCTCCTTGGAGCTGAACAGAGCCCCAGGTAGACTTCATCAGGATGTTAAGAGAAAGGATCGTGTATTTATGCATTCCAGAACACTGCCCAGTGGGTTTCCCAGGTGGTTCAGTGGTAAAGAATCTGCCTGCCAATGCAGGAGACACAAGAGACACGGGTTCAAGCCCTGGGTCCGGAAGATCCCTTGGAGAAGGAGATGGCAACCCACTCCAGTATTCTTGCCTGGGAAATCCCACGGACAGAGGAGCCTGGTGGGCTACAGTCTGTGGGGTCGCAAAGAGTTGGACACAGCTGAGCACACATACACTGAGACTGCCCAGCAGACTGCTGCCAAAAAAGGAGGGCATTTAATAGTGAGGTGGACTCAAACCAAAAAGGCTCTAAACCATATACATTTCCCAAGACGGAGCAGAGCTGGTAGCTGCTGATTGCATATGAGGACAGACATCTTGAAGACATTCCTTTGATGTCTCAGATTAATATCTTGACCAGTGCCACTGGGCAGCCTCTTTTAAAGGCCCCAAGCACCAGAAGGAAGTTGGAAAAATGGATGCTTGTATTTTGCAGCTTTTGATATGGAACGCTTGGATGGTTGGGAAAGGTCATTGATAAATGGAGGTTGACCTCAGGTATTTTAGACCTAAGGTGCTTTTGGCAGCTGTGACATTTCTGTAGGCTAGGAATTTTGAAAACTTAACTGCAGGCTATGCAGGACCTTTGATATTTCCTTTTCCATCACTATTCCTGTTTCACCATATGTCAATACTACCCAAGAGCAAATCAGCTTTCTAGGCTGACATAAGCTTGAGAGTCACAGACATTGCCCCTAAACATCAGAGTTTAATGTCTGACTGATGACTGCAGCTAACGAATTCCATGCTAGTCAGCTGAGAACTAGGAGCTATGGTTAAAAACAGACATTAGGAACTGCTAAAATCAAACACATTTTAACTAGATGCAATCTGTACTTCCTGACACAAGAAACTTTTTAAAAAAGAAGCAGAGAGAAAGGTCATGATTACGACTGAATTCAATGGTATAAGTAATTGGCAATCGGTAATTTCTCTGCATCAGTGATTGTCAGAGGAAAGCCTCAGCTTAGCACACTGAACTCAGAGCAGAGGAGGGAAGCTTTGGGTGAATACTCCTCACCCAGAAAAACCTGATCCTACTGTTTCAACAACCCTGTGCTTAAGAAGAAGCTGTTCCGTGAGTAGTCGCTAACTCTTGTGACTCCCATGGAGAGTAGCTTGCCAGGCCCCTCTGTCCGTGGGATCCTCCAGGCAAGCATACTAGAGTGGGTTAAAGGCTGCACTCCATGGTGCCTGTAAGCTAAATTTCAATAGAAACTACAAACAACTGACCAGTAGACTTTACTTTTAAGGCCCTGGTGATCCCACCCACTAGCAAGTACGGAGGAATGAGGGACTGTATGGGACGGTCCTCCATAAACTTCATTCCTGCAGAGAGGAGAGAATGAGAGGTTGTGAGAAATGCTTTCAAGAACACAATGCCCATCAGGAAAATGAACCGAACATCTGCAAAAGCCAACATGTTAATCACACAAACCGAAGCTTGATCCCCTGCTTGGAGAATCTGCCCAGTCTCCCAAGCCACCCAATCTTCAGGGTACTTAGTGGACGGATGGAATGGCAGTCCACAGGACATCAGAGCTGGGACCAGACATCACTGTACCATTTGCTTGGGTACTAACTGGCTACAGGTCTGCTCTGCTTTTATGAAAAGCCAGCAAATGACGACCCATATTTCTAATGATGCATTTTACCAAAGGATCCGAAGGATCCCTTTAAATATCCAGGTGTATTGATGGGCTTAAATAAGATCCAGGGTTTCCCTGGTGGTCCAGTGGTTAGGTCTTGTAGGTCTTCGTAGAACTATTCCAGTTGAGCTATTTCAAATTCTGAAAGACGATGCTGTGAAAGTGCTGCACTCACTATGCCAGCAAATTTGGAAAACTCAGCAGTGGCCACAGGACTGGAAAAGGTCAGTTTTCATTCCAATCCCAAAGAAAGGCAATGCCAAAGAATGCTCAAACTACCCCACAATTGCACTCGTCTTGCACGCTAGTAAAGTAATGCTTAAATTTCTCCAAGCCAGGCTTCAGCAACATGTGAACCGTGAGTTTCCAGATGTTCGAGCTGGTTTTAGAAAAGGCAGAGGAACCAGAGATCAAATTGCCAACATCCACTAGATCATGGAAAAAGCAACAGAGTTCTAGAAAAACATCTATTTCTGCTTTATTGACTATGCCAAAGACTTTGACTGTGTGGATCACAATAAACTGTGGAAAATTCTGAAAGAGATGGGCATACCAGACCACCTGACCTGCCTCTTGAGAAACCTGTGTGCAGGTCAGGAAGCAACAGTTAGAACTGGACATGGAACAACAGACTGGTTCCAAATAAGAAAAGGAGTACGTCAAGGCTGTATATTGTCACCCTGCTTATTTAACTTATATGCAGAGTACATCATGAGAAATGCTGGGCTGGAAGAAGCACAAGCTGGAATCAAGATTTCCAGGAGAAATATCAATCACCTCAGATATGCAGATGACACCACCCTTATGGCAGAAAGTGAAGAGGAACTAAAGAGCCTCTTGACGAAAGTGAAAGTGGAGAGTGAAAAAGTTGGCTTAAAGCTCAACATTCAGAAAACTAAGATCATAGCATCTGGTCCCATCACTTCATGGCAAATAGATGGGGAAACAGTGGCTGACTTTATTTTTCCGGGCTCCAAAATCACTGCGGATGGTGATTGCAGCCATGAAATTAAAAGATGCTTACTCCTTGGAAGGAAAGTTATGACCAAACTAGACAGCATATTGAAAAGCAGAGACATTACTTTGCCAACAAAGGTCCATTTAGTCAAGGCTATGGTTTTTCCAGTGGTCACGTATGGATGTGAGAGTTGGACCATAAAGAAAGCTGAGCGCCGAAGAATTGATGCTTTTGAACTGTGGTGTTGGAGAAGACTCTTGCGAGTCCCTTGGACTGCAAGGAAATCCAACCAGTCCATTCTAAAGGAGATCAGTCCTGGGAGTTCATTGGAAGGACTGATGTTGAAGCCATACTTTGGCCACCTGATGCAAAGGGCTGACTCATTGGAAAAGACATGCTGGAAAAGATTGAGGACAGGAGGAGAAGAGGATGACAGAGGATGAGATGGTTGGATGGCATCACCAACACAATGGAGATGGGTTTGGGTGGACTCTGGGAGTTGGTGATAGACAGGGAGGCCTGGCGTGCTGCGGTTCATGGGGTCCCAAAGAGTTGGACACGATAGAGCAACTGAACTGAACTGATTCAGTATAAAATAAAAATTTAAAAAGAAACAAACTTTTGTAGGATTAAGTCACTGTGATTCAGGATTGATTTGTTCCTGTAGCATAAAGTTACTCTGACCAATGCATTTGTCACCAGAACCCATGAAAGTGGATTCTCACTGCAGAACTAAAGTCTTCTATTTAATGACATTTAAAGTTTTAGCTTTGACATTTTTATTTCCCATGAAGGCTTTGGTACTTAAACAGAGGGAGTAAACCATTTTCTTATGACTATACCATATTTCATTGAAATAAATAAAGATTTCTAGGTATTCAGAGACCTGCAAATTCAGGGTCCCAGAGCAAAATCACATACACACATTGTGTGTATCTCTGTCAACAGCCTACAGAGGCCTGCCTTTCTCGACATCTCTAATTTAACTGAAGACATTATTAGATGGAAATATTTTCCAAGTCTCAAGACAGCCTTTTCACACAAAGACCTTTAAATACTGGATGCCAACGTTGTTGGGTAGGAACTGCCTTTCCATTCAAAACCCAGCTGTGAAATGAACATGAGTAATGACTGATATACCTGCTCACTGCTAATGAATAAAAACAGCTGCTGCTCACAGGAGAGTCAATCAGCACACAGATGGCTTAAAAGGATCCTAATAAATTTAATAAAAGCATCTTTCCTCCCCCGTGTGCCCTGTGTGCTGCCTGGGACCTCGGGAGTTTGTCTGACCTGCAGTAATCACAATTACTCTCTTTGGGCTTTAGAAGTCTCCCCAATACATTTGGTAAAACTACTAGATATAGTGATTGGGGGGCTATATTATGGATATTTAAAAAGTATTTTTAATATTTTTATTGTGATAAAATATATATCATACAATTTGGGGGGGCTATTTTAAGTACAGCACTAATTACATTCACAAACTTGTGCAAACATCACCACTATCGATTTTCAAAACTTGTTCATCACCCCAAAGAGAAAGTCTGTAACTATTAAGCAGTAATTCCCCGACGCCCACTTCTGGAGGTGGACGTAGTGATTTTAACATAATCTTTACGGCAACTGGCTTTGTGGGGTCTTGTCTCATTTACGCAGTCATGTTAGCGGGTGAATTGTTTCAGTTTGCGGTTTAGATAACTGAATTGCAGGCTTTTGACTTGATAAAAAACCTCTGTCTTTCACTGACAGATTTCGCATGGGACATTTGCTTACCTGGGACTGTTAAGCAGGGTACACCTTATACCTTATAAACTCTTTTGCTAAAGCAGAGCCATATAATACATGTTCATTTCCGAACTGCCCTATAACAATGACAACTTCAGGGCCTGTTGAAGTGGCTGAACTGTTTGCCCTGACACTAGATGGCCCCAGACTACTTGGCTATATGAGTTCTGTGAGAATTTGAAAATTTTATTTTGTTCTTTTATTTCCTGTCAAGCTGTCAGCTTTCACTTGATACAAATCTAAGAGTACTGTTTTTGTATTCATTTTTGTTTTGTGTTGTTGCTTTTGTAAAAAAAAAAAAAAAACTGAAACGAAATTCACATAACAGAAAATGAACCATTTTAAAGGGAACAATTCAGTGACATCTGACATGCCTACAATGATATGCAACCATTACCTCTGCGGGCATGTGTGCTCAGTTGCTCAGTCATGTCTGATTCCATGATTTCATAGATTGTCGCCTGCCAGGCTTTTCTGTCCATGGGATTTCCCAGGCAAGAATACTGGAGTGGGCTGCCACTTCCTTCTCCAGGGGAGCTTCCCCACCCAGGGATTGAACCCTCCCACTTCCTCAGTCTTTCCTCACACTTCAAACTTCTGAGTAACTGAGGTCATTTAATATACGTGACTAATGGAAACATTTATTTGTTCATTCAGTAAAAAAAATGCATAGAGTGCTGACGATAACCACCTGAGATTCATCTTTTCACAGGGCTCCACGTAGGAGCACAGGGACTGCGAAGGGGCCCTGAGAAACCTCTGATCCAGTGACTCCCAACCTGGGCAAGAGACACAGGAACCACCTAAACAGATTTTAAAAAGCAGATATCTGTCATCAGTGTTCCCCAGGGTAGGGTCTGGCACTCTGTCCTTTCAAAATGTTCAGCAAGTAATTCTGCGTGACGAATATGCTCTTGCGAGTCCCTTGGACTGCAAGGAGATCCAACCAGTCCATTCTAAGGGAGATCAGTCCTGGGTGTTCATTGGAAGGACTGATACGGAAGCTGAAACTCCAATACTTTGGCCACCTGATGCGAAGGGCTGACTCATCTGAAAAGACCCTGATGCTGGGAAAGATTGAGGGCAGGAAGAGAAGGGGACGACAGAGGATGAGGTGGTTGGATGGCATCACTGACTCAATGGACATGAGTTGGGTAAACTCCGGGAGTTGGTGATAGACAGGGAGGCCTGGCATGCTGCGGTTCACGGGGTCACCAAGAGTCAGACACAACTGAGCGACTGAACTGAATATGTGTCCGAAAATCATCAGCTCTTCCTAGCACACATTTTGGGTTTTTTGTTTCGTTTTGCTTTCTGACTGTGCCACGTGGCTTGTGAGATCTTAGTTCCCTGACTGGGGCCTGAAGCCCGGGCCACAGCAGTCAAAGCGCTGAGTCCTAACCACTGGACTGCCAGGGCCTTCCCATCAAACATTTTCTGTTTAAAGATGAAGCACCATCATCCCCTGGCTGACCGAGGGCATCCAGCATCTCACCTGTGAAGGCCATGGACAGCAGCAGTTCCAGGAACGTGAAGAGCAGAAACACGAAGCAGGCTGTAAGGAGAAGCACGTGTGGGTGAGAACACAGAGGCTCTCGTTTTCCTTCCCACTGCAGTTTACTTACATGTTGCATGAAATCTGCCCTTTCTATCAAGACAGCAGATGACAGTGGGGTTTGGGGGGAGGTCTCCACTTGGCTGGGGCTTCCACACCAGAGGCAGGAGTTCAAGCCAGGGCTTGCGTCTCCGAGACAGCTAAACGTTTTTTTCTGATCTGGCTGCCAATTCCAAGGCCCAGCTTTCCTGCACGACCTCTCCAAAGTGAGAGCTTCTAGGAAAGGAGTTCATGAGCTGCTGCTCTGCCAGGGCCAGGATGCCAGGAGCCATTGGCATTCACAGAGCCAGGCAGGATCTACCCTGTGCTTCCTGGATGCCTGTACCCACTGCAGATGGCTCCTTCCTGCCCTGCATGAGGTTCTCTGACAACTCGCTTCATCACTTAAGGAATCTGCATCACGAAGTCGTCTTCTTCCCTTCCATTTATTTATGGGTTATACATCCCAGTGTTAAGTGTCAGTTGCTCAGCCGTGTCTGTAGCCCGCCAGGCTCCTCTGTCCATGGAATTCTCCAGGCAAAAATATTGGGTGGGTTGCCATTCCCTTCTCCAAGGGATTTTCCCGACCCAGGGATCAAACTCGGGTGTCTTGCATTACGGGAGGATTCTTTACCATCTGAGCCACCAGGGAAACCCATGTATCTCATAGTATCTGATATGGTATTATTTACACTGTTCTGGTAAAAACGAAATGCGTACACATGTAAGAGCTATGAAACACAAATAGTGTCATTTTGGTGATTCTACATCTGCATTAAATGCTCTTATAATTGCATTTAAAACTGTCATTATAGGGAATTCTCTGGCAGTCCAGTGGTTAGAACTTAGTGCTCTAACTGCTGGGGTTCTGGGTTTAATTCCTGGTCAAGGAACTAAGACCCCACAAGCCAAAAAAAAAAAAAAACAAAACCCCACAAAAATCTGTCATTATATAATACTAAGGTGAATGATAAAATTTATGCTACTAATTTTATTTTAAAATATTTATTTGTTACAGCATATGGGATCTAGTTCCCTGACCAGAGGTTGAACCTGGGCCCCCTGCATTGGGATCATGGAGTCTGAGCATCCCTATGCTACTAACTTAAAATTGTTGGTAAAATATTTTCTTTTTTCTTTACCTAAAATGACATTAAATAGCAAATGAAAAACACTATGACAGATCAAAAGAGATTGCAGAAGAAAGGGAAAAGCTCTCTCTTTCAATACCTTGAACAGCTTTTCCCCAGCTTTTTGAACAAGATGCTCTGCATCTTCATTCTGCAGCTGAGCCTGGCAAGTCCTGGGGTGATCTGTGGATCACGAGGGACAAGCACTGCTGGCCATGTGGCAGATTAAAGGGAGAACGCCATTAATCTAGCTGCATCTGTTTTAGTTCCCAGTTTACAGTGGGGGTTGAGGAAGAAATTTGTTGCTGATACGTGATAGAAAAGCAGGAAGTGGATAAATCTCATCTCTATTCCCAGCCTTGGGCTTGTTACCAGGATGACAAAGTGATCAGCATCCTGAAAAGATCCTTCACTGCTCCTCGAGCTTGTGACAGATGGTGCCACCTGGCCACACGTGTAAGCCAGGTGTTCAGTAACACAGGGGCCCCTGTCACGCAAGCCTCCTGCATTGGAGCAAGGCTGAGAGAGGGGGCTGGGGCAAGAACATCCCTCAGGACCACCCAGAGGAGAGCATGAGGACCTGCCACCTGGGTGTGGCCTGGGCTCACAGCCCACTCCATGCTCTCCAGCGTTGACAGCTGAACTCTTCACCCCTGAGGCCTCTATGTCCTCACTTAAGACATGAGCATAATTATAGGACTTTCCTAGGAACTTGTTCGGAGAAGGCGATTGCACCCCACTCCAGTACTCTTGCCTGGCAAATCCCATGGACAGAGGAGCCTGGTAGGCTGCAGTCCATGGCGTTGCTAAGAGTTGGACATGACTGAGCGACTTCACTTTCACTTTTCACTTTCATGCATTGGGGAAGGAAATGGCAACCCACTCCATGTTCTTGCCTGGAGAATCCCAGGGACGAGGGGAGCCTGGTGGGCTGCCGTCTATGGGACCACACAGAGTTGGACGCGACTGAAGTGACTTAGCAGCAGCAGCAGCAGCAGCAGCAGACTTGTTAAAATGATTAAATGTCATAAGCCACATAAAGCACCTAACACAGGGTCTGCTACACGATAAACGCTCTGTTAAGTGTTGGCCCTTATCATCACCACCATTATTCTCCTCCACTGTGATGGAAGGGGTGGTGGTGTTTAGCCGCTACGTCGTGTTAGGCGTGTGGCTTCCCTTTTATCTCAGACACTCCCCTGCCCCCAGCCCCGGAGTTCAAATAGAGAACTGAAGAAACGATGAGGGAGGGAGACCTAGCAGGTCCCGCGCGGACTGGGAATCAGCCGCCACGGGAGACAAGTAAACCCGCCCTCGCTCCTGAGGGCTTCCGCAGCCGGCTTCATTGGCGCCAGCCTCTGCCTCACCACCGCCAAGGGCTCAGGCGCACTTCCGCTCTCACCCTGGGACCCGTGATTCTCAAGATTCCCTTTGGCCGCTCTTGACCCAGGAAGTCAGAATCTCTGCCAGCGTGACCTGGGAATCTATTTCCAAGCAACTCCTCCGGGGACTGTGAAGCAGGTGGTCCACTTGCCATCCTTTTTATAAGCGGGGGCCGGAGAGTCTTCAGACCCGTCTTCCTTAGAGCCTGTTTGCTCAGGGAAGTGTGAGGTGCTGGGGCCACGCTGTGCTGTGGGATTTCACTGGGAGGGAAATGACCAGCTTGACCCACACGGGGGCCTCTTTATGCCTCAGTGCTAATAAGGACCACCCAAGCCACAGCCAGGGATTGGGATGCCCGCCCTTATTCCCCTGCGTCCCAGGAGAGCAGTCGGGGTGATGAGCATCCTCTAAGACAGTGACTGAGTTTCCCACTGACTTTGCTTGGGCCAGGACAGGTCACCGACAGCAATGACCGCCTCTAATAAACACCACCATGCCTTCAAGTTTACTGAGCACCAATTCCAGTGTGGCTCAGGGTGCCGCATCCTGGTTTCTGATGAAATGAGTTTCCATCAAGTCTGTTTAAAAGAACTGAGTGAAACTGCTAAGTCAACCAAGAGTCCTAAAGGAGAAGATAACTCAGGATTAATGGTGATAGGAGGATATTAGAATCAAGATATACAGGGAATCTAGAAAAACGGTACTGATGAACCTATTTGCAGGTCAGGAATAGAGGTGCAGATGTCGAGAAGGGGCTTGGGCATAGCAGGGGAAGGATAGCGTGGGACGCACTGAGAGAGTAGCTTTGGCGTGTATACACTGCCCCGTGTGAAACAGCTCGTGGGAAGTTACTTCGGAACACACGGCACTTGGCCTGGTGCTCTGCGATGACCCAGAGGGGTGGGGTGGGGGCGGGAAGCGGGGCAGGCTCAAGAGGGAGGGGATATATGTACCCTTACGGCGGCCTCACTTGTACAGCAGAAACCGATAAAACATCGTTGTCCTCCAATTAAAAATTTTAAAAATAAGACATGTTAGCACCCAGTTATCCCTCCAAACACATGACCAGAAGTATGAAAGCATGTTTCCAAGGGGAATCTTGGTAAGACAAGTGGGTGGCTTCTGGCTTGGTCTGCTGTCTGGGGTTTCTGGAACCTGGTGCCTTTGAAAAACAAGTGTAGCCTCTGCTCTCAGGCTTAAATTGTTTATCGGGCAAACTGCAACCAGGACCCAGCAGTTTTCTCTGCAACACCACCTTTTGGGGGCTCCATTCAGCTACCAAACACCCTGGAAGCAACTGGCAGAGAGTTCAGGAGGATAAACGAAGTCCTCTTTCCAAACTGCCCTCTCATTGCCTTGCATCTTTAAAGGCGCCAAACCCTCAGTCACCTGTGCCACTTCTGTCCTCTCCTGGTACATCCAATGACTCTCTCTTGGCCTGATTTTTTTGCATCCTTCCCTCTTCTCCATCCCTGTGTCAACACCAGCATTGTCCTCTCACCTGGCCTGTTCCACAGCCCCCACTAACTCACGAGCACAGACCTCACGCCCCATCAGGGAGATGAGATGGGTACCCAGGAGCCAATACAAATCGGTGTGTGAGGGGGGCCACCAGGGGAGTGCAAAGAGGTACAGGAGCCCAGAGGAGGGAGGAGTCCTGAGGAAATCAAGGAATGCTTCCAGGAGGAGGTGTAGTGGCGTTGGATAATGAATGAATGGGCAGGGTTTTGACAGGCAGAGTTGCCTTTCAAAGAAAAAGAAAATCCTATAGGAAAAGATTAAGGAAGAAAAGCTCAGGGTGGTTTTGGGGAGAGGCAAAGCCCCGCATTTGGCTGAGCGTAGGTCTTCCAACAGATCAGTGAGAGATACAACTGGAACAAGGACCTGAGAACTGGGAACGTTTCCAATCTACCTCAGGGCATTTGCATTTGATTAGGAAGGTAAACTTCCCTGGTGGCTCAGATGGTAAAGCGTCTGCTTACAATGCGGGAGACCTGGGTTCAATCCCTGGGTAGGGAAGATCCTCTGGAGAAGGAAATGGCAACCCACTCCAGTACTCTTGCCTGGAAAATCCCATGGACAGAGGAGCATGGTGGGCTACAGTCCACTGGGTTGCAAAGAATCGGACATGACTGAGCGGCTTCACTTTCACTTTCAGGAAGGTAAAGGGAGTGGAGGACATGGAGCTGCGAAGTGACATGAAGTCAAATCATTTGGAAAAACCTGGACCAGTGGGGTGGTGATGGGGCTGAGGGACCAGTGAGGAGGTTGATCTGTAGTTCAGCCAGGAGGGTGATCTCGAAATGCAGACAGGGCAGGGACTTGACCACCAGTGAGATGCACTGATAAAGGAAAGAAAGGAGCAGAAAAGCACTCAAGTGCTAGGCCTGTGTGCATGCTAAGTCACTTCAGTTGTGCCTGACTCTCTGGGATGCTGTGGACTATAGCCCACAGTAGGCGCGCTCCAGAGGTGAAGGGGGCTGTGGACCCCAGAGCCGTTCTGGGGAATAAAATGTCAGGGTGTGCCTGAGGAGGGTGAGATGGGGTCTGGGGGCAGGCATATCAGCAAGAGGAGAAGCTTGTATTAGGAGCGGGTAGGTCATTCACCCATCCAGGCATTCAGGGGACACTCGCTCCTACTGTGTGCTGGGCACTACTGGAGGTGCTGGGGGGTGCAGCAGTGAACGAGATGTCCTTGGAGAAGAGGGAGGTGAGGAGCTGGTGACCAGAAGTGGCTATCAGCACGTCAGGGTTGCCAGGCACCCATCCGCCATCCCCTTGTTCTCCTGACCCATACTTCAGTCCACTTGACCCTCTGCCTGCTGTTTCTGAGTATTATTGCTCTAAGATAAGTTGCTTAAGACTTCCCACGAGGTTCCCTTTATTCAGACACCAGTTATAAATGAGACCGGACATCTCACCTGGAGGTCAATGCTTTCATTCCAAGGGGCCCCAAGGTCTCTAAGGATATCCCAAAGGTTATGACAAAAGGCCAGGGCCCTCTGCAATGTGGCTCTGCCCCTCTGCACACAAAGCGCCCCACTCGGAGAAGTCAGGGAGAATCCAGTTTGGCAAGGAGACAGGGTGGGTGGGGTGCGGAGGCTACCCCAATCCATGCCCACTCCCCTCTCCCTGCGTGTCCCCTAGCTCTGCCGCCATTTCTCATTGGCTGTATCAGGGACTCCATCCACTCAGACGTTTTCAAACACATATTGTGTTGAAAACACATCCTGTGCGTGATGAAAAGCTGGTTTCCTCAGTTAGGAGCAGAAGTAGGGGCACCAAGAGAGGGCAGGACACTGCGCCCCCAGCCGCCCGCCCAGGGCCGCCCCGAGCCAAGCACAGACCACCCACGAGGTTCACTTTGGGCTGGAACAAGTCATGTGTATCTCAGACCTCCCTCCCCCCCATCCTTCAAGGCTAGGGCACTTCTCTGAGCTGCAACTCACCACTGCCGGCAGTTTTAGCAATGCACTGGTGGCGTGCCTCCTCCACACCTCCCGGCATGGTTCTTGCTTGCCAACAAAGTTCTGGGAACCAAATCTAATTTATTCAGAATTTATTAGAAAAATCTTTGCAGGACTGCCTCAGCACCCATTAACTGCCTCTGTGTGTGTCACCTGTGGCTGCAGTGACCTCGGTCAGGCTGGATTCCAGATGCCGGCTTTGTCATCTGTCAGCCGGCAGGTGTGGCCGTGTCAGCCAGGATCAGACGGAAACATCTTTCATTTCACAGATGAGGGAAGCAGGCTCAGAGAGGTTAAGAGGCCTGCCCACAGATGCACAGCTGGGAAGACACAGGGCCTGGAGAGAAGGTATCATTTATTGAGCTATTGCTGAGTGTCAGGTGTTGGGTTTGGAGGAGGAAATGACAATCTACTCCAATACTCTTGCCTGGAAACATTCCATGGACTGTCTTCCGCCAGGCTCCTCTGTCCATGGGATTCTCCAGGCAAGAATACAGGAGTGGGTCGCCATTCGCTTCTGCAGGGGATCTTCCTGACCCAGGGATGGACCCTGGGCCTCCTGCACTGCAGGCAGGTTCTTTACCATCTGAGCCACAGGGGAAGCCAG
>SJYQ01001097.1:321430-421236 GCA_006410935.1 Redunca redunca | reverse complement strand
GAAAAGCTGGTTTCCTCAGTTAGGAGCAGAAGTAGGGGCACCAAGAGAGGGCAGGACACTGCGCCCCCAGCCGCCCGCCCAGGGCCGCCCCGAGCCAAGCACAGACCACCCACGAGGTTCACTTTGGGCTGGAACAAGTCATGTGTATCTCAGACCTCCCTCCCCCCCATCCTTCAAGGCTAGGGCACTTCTCTGAGCTGCAACTCACCACTGCCGGCAGTTTTAGCAATGCACTGGTGGCGTGCCTCCTCCACACCTCCCGGCATGGTTCCTGCTTGCCAACAAAGTTCTGGGAACCAAATCTAATTTATTCAGAATTTATTAGAAAAATCTTAGCAGGACTGCCTCAGCACCCATTAACTGCCTCTGTGTGTGTCACCTGTGGCTGCAGTGACCTCGGTCAGGCTGGATTCCAGATGCCGGCTTTGTCATCTGTCAGCCGGCAGGTATGGCCGTGTCAGCCAGGATCAGATGGAAACATCTTTCATTTCACAGATGAGGGAAGCAGGCTCAGAGAGGTTAAGAGGCCTGCCCACAGATGCACAGCTGGGAAGACACAGGGCCTGGAGAGAAGGTATCATTTATTGAGCTATTGCTGAGTGTCAGGTGTTGGGTTTGGAGGAGGAAATGACAATCTACTCCAATACTCTTGCCTGGAAACATTCCATGGACTGTCTTCCGCCAGGCTCCTCCGTCCATGGGATTCTCCAGGCAAGAATACAGGAGTGGGTCGCCATTCGCTTCTGCAGGGGATCTTCCTGACCCAGGGATGGACCCTGGGCCTCCTGCACTGCAGGCAGATTCTTTACCAGCTGAGCCACCAGGGAAGCCCTGTTATACTCAAAACATATTATAACTCACATTTCATCCTCTGTGGAATTAAAAAGATCAAACATTTAAATAAATAAAATGCAGAACCAAACACCCAACCAATCAGGTGTAACAGCAAATGCCCCCACCCAGGGAATGAGGTGGCCGTCAAGGCATCCGATGGGGGCTGTGGTGCTCCGGCCCTCTGCCCCCAGTGCTGGGCTGTGATGCGACGGGTCCGTAATCTTCTACTATTCTGTTGCTTGAGCGAGTTCAGCTCCGGGGGTGGGGGGGAGAGGGGGTGCTGGCTGATCCAGACAGGACCTGGGGCAAAAACATCCCTACTTCATACACAAAGTCCCTCCAGGAACCTGTCCTGAATGAGCACGGCTCCATTTGCAAACACACTTTTTAAAAAGACCTCAGTGCTGGTACCGTGGCATTCAGGGATGCTCCCGGCTGGCTCTCTGGAGTGGAAGGACATGAGTGCGGAGGGTGCTGGCGGTGACGGTGGGTGGGGGGTGTGTGTGTGTGTGTGTGTGGAGAGAAGGAGGTGGAAGCGAAGACAGAGGAGGAGTGCACACCGCCTGCTCAGCGCGGACCTGCTGGCAGGACACCCCTGGCAGCGCGGATCCTCTGCTAACTCACCAGCAGGGTGATTCCTCCAGCGCTTCCTGCTCCAGGGCTTACAATAAGATACAGGGCTTCTCTTCCCTATCACTTTGCTTCTCAGATGCGTCACACTCAAACCTGCCTTGGTACCCACAGGAGCCCCTCTGCAGCAAGTCGGAGTCCATGGGATGGGAGACGGGTCATCTGGAACCAGAGGCAAGTCACCAGCACCCTGCCAGGGTCTTCCTCACATCACCGAATGCCATCCCCCGGCTCCCCAGAAGGTACAGAGAGAACTGAGAGTCAGATGGTTCACAGGCTCAAAGCCGCTTAGCTACTGAGTGGCAGAACTGGGATTTGCAATGAGGCTTCTGTGACTCTATTTGAAAACCTGTCTGTTTGACTTCCAAGCCCAGTCTCTGCCCCTTATCCCAGGGCAGGAGGAAAGGGGAGGAAATCCAGAAAGGAAGGGCTTCCCGGTGAGAGTCAAGAGCGGCAGGAGGTGGGCGCACCGTCCCCATCAGCGCTGTGGGTGTGTGGTCATGTTTCACCAGGTAAGGAGCATCGTGCCCATTCCACAGATAAGAAAACGGAAGTTCGGGAGAGTTAAGAACTTGCTCAAGGTCACACAGCTAGATGAGAACTCAGGGGTCATCAGCTCCATCAAGCTTGAGAGGTTTGCCCTCACTCGACCAGAGCTGGCTCCCACAGTGTGGAGAAGACAGGACTTGAGGCGTCAGAGCAGAGGACGAGGCAGCCACACACCCTGTCTCCCCAGAATGCAGTGCTGGGGGAGTCCCAGTGAGCACAGGCTGATCTGCCTCCTCCTGCAGCAACCGTGGAAGACACGTCTGCGATACTGAGTAGGTCTTCAATATACATCTAATACACGATCCTGCGAACTGCTATGCAAACATCACTTCACGAGGATTCACCCTTTCCACAGTGTCCTTGCAAAAACGGTCACCTTGGTGCCCTGACACACAGAGAATCGGGAACTGCAGCCCAGAGTGGACAGCAGCCTCCTCTCCATCACTGACCAGCTTCTCACCGAGAGACATGAAGCTAGGCCAGTTTGCCGGCCTCACGTGGCTTGCCAGGGGCACACCTCTGTCAGACAGAAAGGGTCCCCCAGTCGTGGACAACTGGCAACTGAATGAATTAGATTTTTTGTTGGTGTCCACACTTGTTGGGGCTTCCCTTGTGGCTCAGCTGGTAAAGAATCTGCCTGCAATGCAGGAGACCTGGGTTCGATCCCTGGGTTGGGAAGATCCCCTGGAGGAAGGCATGGCAACCCACTACAGTATTCTGGCCTGGAGAATTCCATGGACTGTATAGTCCATGAGGTCACAAAGAGTCGGAAACGACTGAGCGACTTTCACTTTCCCTTTCACACTTGTTGAGGTCAATTACCACAAGGGTGCCATGTTAACTAAACCACTAAAACTCCATCTAGAAAAACAACTGTCCTGTATCCAAGGACGAACTCAACTATCCCAAAGGGCAGGAGAAGGTTTTGGTCCAGCATAGCAGCCATGAATCTGCCTGCAGTTCAGGAGACCCAGGTTTGATCCCTCGGTCGGGAAGATCCCTGGAGAAGGAAACGGCAACCCACTCCAGTATTCTTGCCTGGAGAATTCCATGGACAGAAGAGCCTGGAGGGCTACAGCCCGTGAGATCACAATGAGTTGGACATGACTGAGTGACCAACGCAATTCAGGGTTTCTAAGGTCTTTCCTAACCTCACTCTTTGAGGTGAAGAACTGGTATGTCCCCCTTTATGCCAAAGAGCTTGCTCTGAATCTCATCATCTTCTGGGGTGTCTGGGGGAGAGAACCCCACTCCCCATGTCCCCAGAAACATTACAGAACACGTCCCCAACGCCTGCACACCTTTCTTTCTGTCTCAGCTCCCGATGGGTGGCACCCCTGCCCTCAGACAGCCCTCCAGAGGTTTAGGACTCGTGAACTTCGTCACACGCCCAGGGTACCAGGGAGCAGCAAGTGACTACCACTGAGAAGCTGGTGGAATTTCCTTCTCAGGGGTTGGTGTGGACTTTGTGTCTAGCCAACACCCTCCTCTTACATCATGGAAGGGAAATAACAAAGGGAGGAGAAGTAAGGGTAAACTGTTCCTATTTGCATGGCAGAGTTGCCGCAGATGTGTGTGTGTGTGTATGTGTGTTCGTTCAGTCACTCAGTTGTGTCCAACTCTTTGCGGCCCCATGGACTGTAGTCCATCAGGCTCCTCTGTCCATAGGATTCGCCAGGCAAGAATACTGAAGTGGGCTGCCATTTCCTTCTCCAGGGGATCTTTCTGACCCACTGATCAAACCCACATCTCTTTCATCTCCTGCGTTGGCAGACAGATTCTTTACTACTGTGCCACGTGGGAAGCCTGCCACAAATGTACAAATTTCCATTAAAACAACATCTGAACTGTTCCTAGTATACCTACAACCCAAGCTATTCCAGTGGAAACCATCTGTATTTGTCTGTGTTACATCATAACAACACACATATTTGCACTGTGGGCCACTAACTAGGCTAAGAGGCACGTGCTTTAGTTTGTGAACCTTGAAGAAAAAAACAAAAAGCAATGTAGGGATGCAGAGAGATTTTTAAAAATTTAAATATCCCAAGTTAACTGCTTTCTTGTGTGAAGTACAGTTGATTTACAATGTTAGATTAGCTTCAGTTATATAACATGATTCAATAGTTTTATA
The DNA here is from genome assembly GCA_006410935.1 of Redunca redunca. Lineage (NCBI taxonomy): Eukaryota > Metazoa > Chordata > Mammalia > Artiodactyla > Bovidae > Redunca > Redunca redunca. The sequence goes on along the minus strand of SJYQ01001097.1, from coordinate 417,089 downwards.
AATTATACTCCATTTAAAGTTATTATAGAATATGGGTTCTATTTCCTGTGCTGTATATTACATCCTTGTACCTTATTTATTTTATACTTAGTTGACTGCTTTCTTTAGTCACTAACTGAAAATAATGGTAGAAACATCCATTTAGAAAACCAGTGATACCATTACTGGTTATAACATCAGACCCAGTGAGACAAGCCAACACCAGGTATGAGATCCGTCTTATAAACGAGGCCATTCTCACTCCAGTAAGCCCTTTACTTTATAAACTGGCAAGATGGATGAGAAGTAAAAAAGACTGATGTGTTGCTAATTCTGTCACACCTTAAAGAATGTTCCCTGGGAGTCAGAAGGCTCTACATGAGAACTGAACTTTGACCCCAAGCTAGAAAGAGAAGATGGCGTTCCCATGCAAGGCTGCAAATGCTGGACAACAGACTTCGTAAGTGATGTTCAGCATCACACAGTGATAAGGAACGAAATGTTAATTAAAACAACCATGAAGTATCAGCTTTCACGTATTGGATTGGCAAAGATGAGGAAACAGTTTAGGATTCTAGAGACGGGAGAGGGAGACACTCAGTGTGTCGTCGGTGGGAATGTGAAAGGTGCCACTTCTTTGGAGGGTGATAGCAAGCAGAGCGGGCAGGGGATGTGTCCAGCGAGATCTCATCCATGGGAAACTGTCCGCACGTGACATACTCGAGTAGGAAAAGAGAGCACGCACAGCAAACTGTGGTCAATGACCATTTCCTACGGGCGGAAGCAGCCACAGCAGGACCACAGGGCGGGGCAGAGGAAACAGTGGAGGTGGGTGTGCGAAGCATGTTTGCTTCTACTTTATAACCTAACACTGCTTTACTTTTTTACCCACGAGCAGGTTTGCTTTTATAATTTAAAACACTCAAGGGACTTCCCTGGTGGTCCAGTGGTTCAGACTCCACACTTCCCCTGCAGGGGCAGCAGTTTCAATCCCTGCTCTGGGAAACTCAGATCCTGCATGCTGCACAAAAGTGAAAGTGAAAGTCTCTCAGTCGTGTCCAACTCTTTGCAACCCCATGGACTAAACAGTCCAAGGAATTCTCCAGGCCAGAGTACTGGAGTGGAGTAGCCATTCCCTTCTCTGGGGGTCTTCCCAACCCAGGGATTGAACCCAGGTCTCCCACATTGCAGGCGGATTCTTTACCATCTGAGCCACTAGGGAAACTCATGCTACACAGTGCGGCCAAAAAAACAAAAACAAAACACACAAATAATTCATACAGCTTAATAGCAAAAAGCAACCTGATAAAAAGTGGGAGGATGTGAATGGGCATGTTTCAAAGAAGACACGCAGATGGCCAACAGGTACATGAAAAGATTAACCGTCAGGAAAATGGAAATGAAAACCACAATGAGATAGCACCCCACACCTGGGTGAATGGTTATTATCAAAAAGACAAGAAATAACAAGCACTAGCCAGGATGTGGAGAAAAGGAACCTCTCACACACTGCTGGTTGGAACATAAGTTGGTGGAACCAGTGTGGAAAACAATATAGAGTGCCCTCAAAAAGTTAAAAACAGAAATTCCATAGGATCCAGCAATTCCACTTCTGGGTATTTATCCAAAGAAAACAAAAATGCTAACTTAAAAAGATATATGTGCACCCCTATTTTCACTGTAGCATTATTTATAATAGCCAAGATATGGAAACAAAAAATCTATCAATGGGTGAGTGGATACAGAAATTGTGGTATATGTACATTAGAATATTATTCAGCCATAAAAAGAAGGAAATCTTTCCATTTGTGACAACATGGATGGACTTCAAGGGCATTATGTTAAGTGAAATTAGTCAAACAGAGAGAGACAAGTATGATCTCTCTCATATGTGGAATATCAAACAAACAAAAAACCCAGAAGCTCACAGACATAGAGAACAGATTGGTGACTGCTGAGGAGAGAGGTAGGGGTATGGAAACGAGAAATGGGTGAAGGGGGTCAAAAGTTAGAAAGCAAACAAACAAAAATATGCTATGGGAACACGCAAAACTCGCAAAACTCAATCACACGCTCCCCTGGCCTTTCAAATGGAAGCTCTTCTAAGAGAAGGTGGACCCTCATACACAGGAGATGCTCAAGAGATAGATCCATGCTAATAAGGGTGGTAAGGACCATTTTAGGCAAGCTCTAAGCTTTCTAAGTACTAAGAAAATTAGTATGTTTCTTGTTTGGTAGAAAGTTTACCTATTTGGTAGAAATCTGACATAGGAAGTGACTTTGGGAGTGGGCTGGGTAAGCCCCTTCTCTCCAGTGGGAATCAACAGTGACTTGTGTCCGAGTGATAGGATTGTTTCTCTCATTTGCTTCTGCATCAGTAAGAGAAGTGATAACAGCCCCTGCCTCGTCCTCCCCTAGAAGTCCAGTGATAATAAAGGGTATTAATTGATAATAGAAAATTAATTGGTAATAGTCATCAAATGACATTCTTAACACACTTTCATTTTTCAGTCCAACTGTTGTATCTCAGTGGTAGCCAACCAAGGGTAATTCTGCCTCCCAGGGGATGTCTGGCAATGTCTGGAGGCATTTTGGATTGTCCTCACTGGGGTGAGAATGGTGGCTAGTGACTCATGGATGGAGACCAGGGATGTCACTAAATATTCTGCAAAGAATGGGGCAGCCCCCCCAACAACAAATAATCTAGTCTAAATGCCAATAATTACAAGTTTTTATAACTAACATTCACAGTTTTAGTATTCAGATTTATAAAATACCAGTTTATTTTAAATGTCTGGTTTGTGTCGATTACAAATTGGCACTTGCCATTGGCACCTGCCATCTGTCTCTACAGGGATGAGGTCACGTGCTGCTGACCTTCAACTCCCCCTGAGAGGAGTCCAGGGTGTCAAAACTATACTTGAGGAAGTACTGCCAAGACAAGTCTTCAGATAGTTAAATATTTTCAGGGGCCAATCCTAATTCTTGTATCTCCTCATATCTAAAAAAGCACTAAAATCCTTCATGGTGACGACTATTCCTTGTGGCTACAAAAGTTTCACAAGACTAGCAGATGGCACCCCACTCCAGTACTCTTGCCTGGAAAATCCCATGGATGGAGGAGCCTGGTAGGCTGCAGTCCATGGGGTCGCTAGGAGTCGCACACGACTGAGCAACTTCACTTTCCCTTTTCCCTTTCACGCATTGGAGAAGGAAATGGCAGCCCACTCCAGTGTTCTTGCCTGGAGGATCCCAGGGACGGGGGGAGCCTGGTGGGCTGCCGTCTATGGGGTCACACAGAGTCGGACACGACTGAAGCGACTTAGCAGCAGCAGCAGCAGCAACTTTTGGAAAAATATGTGCTTGACTGCATGTACTCCCCCTTCTCTGGAACAGTCTCTCAGAGCTATTGCTTTCTGGGTAGATCAAACGGTAAAGAATCTGCCCACAACCCAGGAGACCTGGGTTTGATCCCTGGGTCGGGAAGATCCCCTGGAGAAGGGCATGGAAACGCACTCCAGTATTTTTGCCCGGAGAAGTCCATGGACAGAGGAGCCTGCTGGGTTACGGTCTGTGGACTCACAAAGTTGGACAGGACAGAGCAACTAACACTTTCACTTCCTTTCACCCAGAGCTATCTGAGGCTCTGTCTCCTGGGTTGCAGTCTTCATTGTGTCCCAAATAAAACTTAACTCTCAACTCTCACGTTGTGCTTTTTTTTTTTAAGTTGACATTTGTTTCTTAACAGTGAACCTGTATCTAGAGGTGCCTAAGTTTTTCCTAACATCTAGCACTTCAACAGTATTCAGCATTACTGATGTTCACTTCAGAGCCCCAACCCGGGCACATCTTTGACTTGGTGATTGTGGTTTTCAGTAACTGACTTGGTAAATTAGGCTGTTTACCTAAATTAGAAGTGAGTGGAAACTCAGCTCATTTTGGCCTGGTTTTGAATAACATTTAAATGTTAAACCTTAACCACCTCCATACCTGCTCTTCCAAAGACAGATGTTAACCTGAATTGTTGAATATTTCTAACAGATGTTTTGGGTGCTCAGGACACAAATCCTTTATTATCTGTAGCTCTTTATGTATCTTCTCCATTTCCCCTCCTAACCATTCCGTCCTGCATGAATTCCGTGGAGGTAACTGCAAACCTACTGTGTGCCAGAGTGACCCACCACTTCCCTAGGAGTCCTTCAGTGTTTGGTTCCTATGGAATGGAAAATGTCCATCCTCTGAGCTCTACACACACTTTTATCATGACCATGTCCAAGTCACCTGCTCAGAGATCCCACAGGGGCTCCATCTTCACTGCCCAGTAGTTACCAAACTGTTTCTAAGAACCCAGCACAACTTGCTCTCACCCTAAAGTTCACTGTTCCTTTACGACTATTCTTTTCCATGGGAAAACCCATTTTCCTTAGACTCCATGACGATTAAGTTTTCCTTTCTCTCCGAACAATTAAGAAACAGCACTTTCACATTGTAGTCATTTTCCTTCCAGGAAGCACAAATCAGCACATTGTCATTTTCCTCTGAATGATTCTGGGAAACCTTCTGCTAGGATTCTCTCTCCAACTTGAAAGGCTGCACAGCACTGACTCCACTCACCTTTTGAGCTCATTTCAAAGAGCCAGATCCAGGACCAGGCTGACCTTGGCCACTGTGGGGTTGTGGTGGTTGGTCTACACCTGACGGACTTCTCTTCACCTGCGGGTCCCCTCTCCCTGCCGCACGCTTCCTTTCTCTGTCTCATCTGAGATTTCTCTCCCGCAGCAGGACAGCAACTCCTGGCTTTTCCCTGGGAGGGACGGGTTTATCCCTGTTTCCACCCTCCACGCGCGGAAACCGCAACCCCACCACCGGCTTCAACGTCCTGCAGTACTTCCCAGGGCCGGAAGGGGGCAGCAGCGCAACCCCGGGAAGCCTTTTAAAGATGGGCTGTGGCTCTTCGGTGCCGAAGTTATAATTCACTGGTTATAAATTAGTCGTGGAAACATTCCATTTCAGGGCCTTAACGTTAGTGGGTAGTGCAGGCATGTCTGGCAGCCTCTTCTCTCTTCTTGCTCTCTGCATGCTGGTAGCTTATGAGGAAGAATAGACTGAACACGGACTATTTAAAGAGGTTTAAGGTCCTCCAAATGGGTTGGGGACCAGAGAACACCTTAAGTGATCGAGGACGATTGTGATATGAAGAGACGAAACCTATTCCGTGTCAGGTCAGTCCAGACCATGGATCTGAGACAGTGGAGTTACAGGGAGGAGGCACTGTGTAAACTTTCTAACCCTCCTTGTCTTGGATTTGAAGAAGGCTATTTTGTGTTACTTGCCACAGGTAAGTATCAAGTAGAAGTTTTCCACTGAACTTAAACTTTCATTCTGATGAACTCAACTTCTTTAAAGTTTATCACAAGTGTGTGAGGCTCTTTATTATAAAGCAGATTCCTGCCCCACTTCCCTAAGATTCTGAACCTGTCAATCTGGGCTTGGGCCCAGGAATCTGCATTTTAGACCCTGTTATGTCTCCAGGGACCCTATTTGGAGAAGCAGGGGAATTCTAGGAGACTAAAGGCCTAAATGACTACAGACATTATCATGTGAATAAAGGCCATCTGTTAGCAGAACTGAGTTACAAATTGAATTGAGTACAAATTTTATTATGCATGTTGTTCTGTGGAAGCCTCGAGGTGGCCTACTTAACGGGGCCCTGCTGGTAAAAGTGAGTTCAATCATTCATTGCATAAGCACTGCTCACTCAAGGCTAGAGCCTTTTACTATGAGTAAAAGGCTTATTTTATAAAATCCACTGTATCCCATAAGTAATTTTAATTCAAAAGTGTAATAAGCTAATGAGTATATGCCTGAGTTTAATTACAAAGGAGTCTGTGAGTTAATGAGGGTATGCCTGACTTCTTGACAGAAGCTATGGAAATGAAGGGAGGTATTAAAGTTGGCCAAAGACCAATTTGTGCACCACATAACGAGCGATCGGGGAGCCAGTCGACACCAACTCCCCTGTTCCCAAGTGTTAATTCCCACTGGCTTCTCCTAGATCCTGCAGAAGGCCTTTTTTTTTTTTTTTTCTTTTTGCTGCGCTGAGTCTTCATTGCTACATGTGGACTTTCTCCAGTTGCGGTGAGCAGGGGCTACTCTCTAATTGCATGTTCAGGCTTCTCACTGTGCTGCCGTCCCTTGTTGCAGAGAACAGGCTCTAGAGCCCAGGTTCCATAATTGTGGCTCACAGTCTTAGCTGCTCCGAGGCATGTGAGATCTTTCTGGACTAGGAACTGAACCCATGAGCCCTGCACTGGTAGGCAGATTCTTAACCACTGGACCACCAGGGGAGTCTCATAAGGCTGTCCATTTATAGTGTGTTATTCTCAAACATCATTCACATTCCTTTCAGGCTTTCCTTGGTGAACTGTCCATTCGGATGTCACTCTTGTATTTGAGTTTTGTTTTTTTCTATATTCACCATCTGCTAATCCTGATGGCTTCCTAATTTGAGAGAAACCATCAGGGTCCCTTCCCTTCAACGTCCACCTGAATCAGAAAGCATCTTCAATAGATACTCTCATTTTCTTTTTGAGTTTTCTTAGCACAATTTTCCTGAAGACAATTTAAGAAAAAAAGACAAGCAGAACCTATGTCCTGAATGAATTTATAGAAGAAGGATAGAAAGACAGTCAACTCAAGCCATAGTCTGGATGAACCTTGAGCATATTATACTAAGTGAAATAAACCAGTCACAACAGTACAAATTCTGTATGATTCCATCTATTTGAGATATTTAGAGTAGTCTAATTCACAAAGACAGAAAGCAAAATGGTGGTTGCTGGAAGCTAAGGGGAGGATAGGCTGGGGTGGGGGTATTTAATGGGTATAATTTCAGTTTTGCAAAATAGAAAAGAGTTGTGGAGATGGATGGTGGTGATGGCTGAACAATACAAATGTACTTAACATCACAAAACTGCGCACTTAAAAGGTGGTCAATTTTATGTTACATATATTTTACTGCGATTTTTATTAAAAAACCCTGGGTCTAGGAGAAAAAATAAAGACAGCCAAACCTTCAGATTCTAAGGGCGCCATGGAACTGGGCACCTGCCTAAGATGCTCCACAGAAATACTGGGGTGACCGTGAGCCCCTGTTTCAGCGGTCCCAGGGGCCTCTGGGGAGGATGTGAAGACCCACCCCTGAGAGACGGATGCCTGCTTCCTGAAAGGTCTCCAGCCTCAGCCCTTCTACTCAGTTCTAGCCGGTGCCCTAGAGCAGGCTGGGGAAAAGGAACAGCACCTGTCCTCAGGCAGGGGCACATCAGCATCCCCAGGGCCTGGATCAGGGTTGGGGAAGGCACCTATCATAGGATATCACTTACATACGGGATTTAAAATATGACACGGGGACTTCCCTGGTGATCCAGTGACTAAAGCTCCATTCTCCCAATACAGGGGGCCTGGGTTTGATCCCTGGTCACGGAACTAGATCCCACATGCTGCAACTGAAGAGCCTGGACGCCACAGCTAAGACCTGGGGCAGTCAAATAGGTAAAACTACTCTGTAAAGTATATGACACAAACGAACCCATCTATGAAACAGAAACAGACTCCCGCAGAGAACAGACTTGTGATTGTCAAAGGGGAGGGAGATGGGAGAGGGGAGGGTTGGGAGCTTGGGATTAGCAGACGCGAGCTGTATGCAAAATGGATTAAACAACAACATCCCACTGTATAGAACATGGAACTATATTCAACGTCCTGTGATAAACCATAACAGAAAAGAATATTAAATATATATATATGGATGGATGGATGGATAACTGAGTCACTTTGCTGTACAGCAGAAATTAACACAACATGGTAAATCAACTATACTTCAATAAAATTTTTTTAAAGAGTTGGCCCCTTTTCCTTTGTGCCCCCCCTCCCCCCACCCCAACCCCGCTAGCCCCGGTGGATCCTGAACACACTTCTGGCGCCTTTCACACGAGTATTGGGTTGTTTCCATTTGGCCTCCATTTGCATACTGGGGACTCCTCCCCCCTTAACCCTGAGTGAGCACAGGGTTTGATGCTTAATTAGCTAGCCCTCAATAAATATTTGTTGAATGAATGAATGAATGATTGAATCTTACTCTGATTCTTATATGTGAATTCTTACTTATGAATCTTATACATGAAGATTTATCATGTATAACAGACTTTTGTTTTCAATGTGAAACTGGTGCATTTTCATTCCTCTTAACTTATAACGCCTTAGTGAAGAACTGAGCAAGTTATTGGTGTTCAGATTATCTATGATTGCACGACTGCTCCAAGTGGCAAAAAAATCAGCAACGATCATTTATTATTATTATATCTCTCAGTCCTGGGGGTTGACTGGTCTCAGTAGACAGATGGTGGGTGGCACTGCGGTCATCAGTAAGCTTCCTCATTCACATGGATCATGGTGACTGATGCTTGCTGGGGCTGGCACTCAGCTGGGGATGGCAGTCAGAATACCACATATGGCCTCTGCATGGGCCCTGGGCTTTTTCCCAGCATGGAGGCAAGGATTTAAGAGCACATGTACTAAGAGAGGGAAAACCCCAGGAATCTGTACACTTGTTATGATTTAGCCTCACAAATGGTGGTTTGCTGATAAATGTTTGACAACCACCTCTGTGTGTTTGTGTGTAATTATGACTGTAGCATTTGCTGCCTTCTGTGGGTGGGGCCAAAGAACACCCAGCGGCCAAGGAAAAGACACAGGTTCGATCCCTGTGTCAGGAAGATCCCCTGGAGGAGGCCATGACAACCCACTCCAGTATTCTTGCCTGGAGAACCCCATGGACAGAGAGAGGAGCCTGGCGAGCTACAGTCCATGGGGTCGCAAAGAGTCAGACATGACTGAAGTGACTTAGCATGCAGCACATGACATAAATTATCCCACCCTGGCTATTTTCAGACAACTGACATGACTCCACTGGGCATGGAGCTGGGGAAAGATATGCATGGTTGCTGGCTCGCAGGCACAGGGGCTCCAGCACACGACAGCCCAGCACTCACATGGCACCACTTTCTCTGTGCCCTGTTGATTGATCTGAAGACCCGCCCATGTTCAAGGGGGAGGAGACAGACTCTGCCTTTTGATGGAGCACTGGTGAAGTCACAGTATAAGAAGAGAGGAAGGCATGAGGGATCTTGGCAAGGCCATCTTTGGAAAATCCAATCTACTGCAACCACCAAAACAAAAAAATCCCGAGAAATGCACAGGAAAAATGTGATGTGCACACAACCTCCAGAGGACAGGCTGGTGAGTAAAGTCTGTCTTCTGTTGGAGGAGGATGGGACAGAGAGGTAAGAGCGAAACCTCTCCTGGGGTAAAACATATGATGGTGAGGAGCAAAAGCACAGAAACAAAAGCAAAAGCAGAGACATACAGAGAGAAAATCTGCAAGGGGAGATCCATTCTCCTGCTTTGATTTGAAACTCTAGAACTTCCTTCATTCAATAACTGTTTATTCCATGCCAGACACTGCTGGAATGAAGTAGTAAACAAAACAGAAATCCCTACTGTATCAGTTTTCTGGAGTTGCCATCACAAAGTACCATACAGGTAGTTTAAACAACAGAGATTAATTTTTCTCAGGTCTGGAGGCTTGGAGTCCAAGACCCAGGTGTTGTCAGGTTTCCTTTCTTCTGAGGTCTCTCTCCTTGGCTTGTACTTTTACTCCCTGTGCTTTTTTCCTTTTTGGCTACACTGGGTCTTCGTTGCTGCACGTGGGCTTTCTCTCGTTGTGGTGAGTGGGGGCTACTCTTCATTGTGGTGCACAGGCTTTTTACTGCAGTGGCATCTCTTGTTGCAGTGCTCAAGCTCTAGAACTCAGGTACACAGGCTCTGATGCTCCACAGCAAATGGGATCTTTCCAGACCAGGGATCAAACCCATGTCTCCTGCATTGCAGGTGGATTCCGCCAGGGAAGCCCCCTCCCTGGGTCTTCAGGGAGTCTTCACACACTCTTTCCTCTGTGTGTATTTGTGTCCTAATTTCCTCTTCTTATAAGGACACCCGTTGTATTGGATTAGGGCCCACTCTAATAACAACCTTTTCACTTCATTAACCAACCCACTGCAGTATTCTTGCCTGGAGAACCCCATGGACAGAGAAGCCTGGCAGGCTACATACAGTCCATGGACACGACTGAAGTGACTTAGCATGCACGCACGCTTACAAAGAACGATCTCCAAATACAGTCACATTCTGGGGGATTAGGACTTCAGCATATGAAATCCAGGGGCACACAACTCATCCTGTAATACCCTCATGAAGGTTATACTCTAGGACTCCACATCATGTCCTTTTAGCGACATCATGTGGCTGAGGCCATAGAAATGGTGGCAAGGGATGCCCAGAGGGAAGCCTGCAGCATTGACATGGACTTCAAGGTGGGATCAACTCTGTGGAACAGTTCAAGCTCCCTAGCTACCCTGTAGATCAGGATGTTTCTATTCTCCAAGTTAGACATATTCTGACATAGTTTTTCACCTCCCTTTCCTGTTTCCCTCATCCTCCTCCCAAGAACCCTTCCCCACTAGACCTCAGGCTCTGCTTCTAGACAACCTTACGTATATAAGATAGTCACACTGCATTACATCAAAAGGCACGTGATAAATGGTTGACCCACACTTTAGGGTATTAAATTAACCTCTGGATAAGAATGATAGCCTGATCCGTCCATCATACAATGGTATATTTCTATATTCCACTTAGACATAGAACCTGTTTCATTATCTGAGACAGTACAAATGTCATTTCCCCATCATTTATCTAAAGGTTTTAAAAACTACAAAAATGTCCAAAATATCATTATGTATGTGAGATAGTAGTTTCTTTCTGATTCTATCACTCCTTCTGTATGTATCAGCCAAGGTTCTCCTGCAAATTTTTCCCATATCAGCTGGGACTGTTTTTGGCAGCATGGTCTACAGTTTCTAAATGAAAGGCAGCATACATTGTTCATTATTTCAACTGCCCTTTAATTTTCAAATATTCCTTTAATTTTCTAATTTTCAGAGTAGTTGAGTTAATAGCCTTAATTGTACTTTCAGTGGTGACAAATGAATTTTTTTGTCCGTTTAAATCATTAGTATCTTTGCAGATTCATGGATTTTAGAGACTGATAGATTTCAATCAACCACAAGCATTATTCTTTTTGAGGGTCAAATTCTCACAATTTTGGTCAGTGGGAACCTACTCAAGTTGGCTCCTTTAGACATGACAAGAAAACTTCCCTGATTTCTGGGAAAACTTGTCTCAGGTTCTCTTTGTACCTTCCTTTTCCTATATCTAGAAATAGTCATTTAACATTTCACCCTGGCTCCTCTTGGTAGGGGGATGGTATTCAAGGCTGAGGGAGATATTCATGGTTTCTGGAATACTGTTGCTATTAGTCCATTACAATAAACAGGGGTATACATGCATATGTTTAAAATCGTGAGTTCATTAAAAATTTTAAATTTAATACTACAGAGCATTTTATTTTACTTCCTTGAAATTATAATCATGCATCTTCTCTCTTACATTGAAAACTTGATTTCTAATGTTATTAACACAATTACTTAGATGCTGTGTCATACAATAGAAAGTTTCAAAATAACAATACCAACACTACAAAAGAAATAAAACGACCAAGGCAAGATTCGAAATTTCTTTGTAGCTCTTCCCAAGATGTTTTTTGATGTGGACCATTTTTAAAGTCTTTATTGAATCTGTTACAATATTGTTTCTGTTTTATGTTTTGGCTTTCTGGCCAGGAGGCGTGTGGGATCTTAGTTCCCTGATCAGGAATTGAACCCACACCCACTGTACTGGAAGGCAGAGTTTTTCACTACTGATTGTCAGAGAAGTCCCTCTTTGTAGCTCTTTTTATCCTTCAATATATCTCACTAAGGAGTTAGAGTCAAAATATTGTGCCCTAAAGTCAGTTGAAATAAATCCTTCCTCCTCTGTGTGTTTATGGTACTATTAGATATACGGTTATGCTCATGGGTTTGTTTCCAATATTAATATTTTTTTCACAATTATTTAAAGACCAAAACCTTCTAGAAGGATATTCACAAAGAAGTCTTGCTTCTACCCCGGCCTCCTCCATTGTTTCCCTCAAAAATAACCATTTGTATTAATTTGGTGTTTTTCTTTGAGTATTTCTTTGTGCAAATGTAAAGAAACACATAGGTATACACTCTTATTTTCTTTCTTACACAATATGTAGCAGTATTCTGCACCTTGTTGTTTTTCTCACTTTATATATCTTGGTGATCTCTTCATATCAACACACTGAAGCCTTTGCCCAATTTTTTATAGCTGCATAGTACTCTGTGTGGCCATGCCATAGCTTAATCAAGTTGTTCCCGACTGCTGGAAAACTGGATTCTGTACAATCTTTTTGCAGTCACAAATAATACCCACAAGGAATTTAGCTTTTACAAGTGTCATTTTGTACTTGTATAAGTGTACCTAGGGCTTCCCCAGTGGCTTAGAGGTAAAGAATCCACCTGTAATGCAGAAGACTCAGGAGCCATGGGTTCAGTCCCTGGGTTGGCAAGACCCCTGGAGGAGTACATGGCAACCCACTCCAGTATTCTGGCCTGGAAAATCCCATGGATGGAGAAGCCTGGCAGGGCGCTGCAGTCCATAAGGTCACAAAGAGTCGGACATGGCTGAAGCGACAGCATGCACACACACATGCATACACCTGTGTACCTGGGAGATAGACTCCTAGACATGGAATTGCTGAGTCAATAGATAAATGTATCTATAATTTTGTTGGACACTGACAAATGTACCTCTAGGGATTGGAGGTGCTGGATTCCTACCAGCACTGTAAAGGGGGAGCCATTTTCTTAACAGTTTCACTAACAGTATATTGCCAAATTTTCGGATTTTTGCCAATCTGATAGGAGAGAAATGCAATGTTTATTTTCATTTCCCTATAACTGAGGTTGGAAATTTTTTTCATATGTTAAAGAGCTATTTGCACTTGTCTGCAATCAATTTATTCATATCCTTTGGTCACTTATATATTGGGTTATTAGTCATTTTCTGCTTGATTTCAGAAAGCTCTTCATAAAATAAGCAAAAGTCTGCTTTCACAAGGCCAACTTCCCAAGAATGATTCCTTTCTATGACTGTGCTGCCAGGAAGAATTCTCTTTTCAACCCAGAGACTGAGGCCATAGGCAATGATGATTAATGAAGTTGCCATTGCCATCATTTGTAAGTAATTTTCCAAACTGACCTAATCTTCCAGGAAAATAATCTATGTTCCTAAAGGAATAAATCAATTTCTAAAAGTATAGGAATGTGCACTCATACAACTATAGAAAATCATGTTCTCAGAAATATTTATAGAAATGAGATTTTATGATATATTATTACATGAAAGGGCAAGCCATAGAACAGTATCAGTTCAGTTCAGTTGCTCAGTCGTGTCCAACTCTTTGCGACCGCATGAATCACAGCACGCCAGGCCTCCCTGTCCATCACCATCTCCCGGAGTTCACTCAGACTCACGTCCATCATGTCCGTGATGCCATCCAGCCATCTCATCCTCTGTCGTCCCCTTCTCCTCCTGCCCCCAATCCCTCCCAGCATCAGAGTCTTTTCCAATGAAACAACTCTTCGCATCAGGTGTCCAAAGTACTGAAGTTTCAGCTTCAGCATAATTCCTTCCAAAGAAATCCCAGGATTGATCTCCTTCAGAATGGACTGGTTGGGTCTCCTTGCAGTCCAAGGGACTCTCAAGAGTCTTCTCCAACACCACAGTTCAAAAGCATCAGTTCTTCGGTGCTCAGCCTTCTTCACAGTCTGACTCTCACATCCAAACACGACCACAGGAAAAACCATAACCTTGACTAGACGGACCTTAGTCGGCAAAGTAATGTCTCTGCTTTTGAATATACTATCCAGGTTGGTCATAACTTTTCTTCCAAGGAGTAAGCGTCTTTTAATTTCATGGCTGCAGTCACCATCTGCAGTGATTTTGGAGCCCCAAAAAATAAAGTCTGACACTGTTTCTACCATTTCCCCATCTATTTCCCATGAAGTGATGGGACCGGATGCCACGATCTTTGTTTTCTGAATGTTGAACTTTAAGCCAACATTTTTGCTCTCCTCTTTCACTCTCATCAAGAGGCTTTTTAGCTCCTCTTCACTTTCTGCCATAAGGGTGGTGTCATCTGCATATCTGAGGTTATTGATATTACTCCCGGCAATCTTGATTCCAGCTTGTGTTTCTTCCAGTCCAGCATTTCTCATGATGTACTCTGCATATAAGTTAAATAAGCAGGGTGACAATATACAGCCTTGACATACTCCTTTTCCTATTTGGAACCAGTCTGTTGTTCCATGTCCAGTTCTAACTGTTGCTTCCTGACCTGCATACAGATTTCTCAAGAGGCAGGTCAGGTTGTCTGCTACTCCCATTTCTTTCAGAATTTTCCACAGTTTATTGTGACCCACACAGTCAAAGGCTTTGGCATAGTCAATAAAGCAGAAATAAGTGTTTTTCTGGAACTCTCTTGCTTTTTCTATGATCCAGCGGATGTTGGCAATTTGATCTCTGGTTCCTCTGCCTTTGCACAGCATAAAACCAACTGTTTAGAGTTTATCTAGCTGTAAGTGCAGGAAAAACTTTGGAAGACACTACCCCAAAGTGTTTGCAATGGTTACCTCTGAGTATTGGGATTATGGATGATTTTTAATTTTCTTCTACATCTTTGTTCTATTTTCTTTTTACCATGAATCTGTATTGCTTTGAAGACTAACAAGATTGACAACACTGTTTTTTAAATAAGAGTTTTGAAAAAAATTTAAGTTAAACTTTATGTCTTGAGTGAAAAGGAGCAGTTGATTTGGAGCAAAGTATAAGAGAGAAAAGCTTATCTTTTTCAGTAATATGAGCTCACTGATGCTGAGGATCAATTTATTTTTTAGTGCCTTTAACAATTTAACACTAAACATTTAACAATAGTAATCACATTTACTATTTGCTCCAGAGACTTTAAGATTTACTTAGAGTAATAAACATTTTATGAATTGTGAATCACTGAGGATCCAAACATTTTATGCAAGAATACCACCAGCTCATCTAAATCAACTCTATTTCAACTTCAGATTCCTAATCAATGCCTGGTCACTTTTGGGGCATTGAGACCAGGTACCTTAGTCCTGTCCTTACTTTCTCCATCTTCATCCCATGCAACCATCTGATAACCTGATGAGTCTCTCTTCGAAATATTCCTTGTAGCATCTATATCTATTCCTCTCTGACTCACCAGCTAAAATACTACTCATGGTTCAGATTACTTCCATTATTACAGTAACTTTCCACATTAGAAAAGAATGGTTAAAAAGCAACGAATAAAGAAAGAATTCAACCTTTAAGCCTGGGAAAAGGATACCTCAATGCAGTAAGTTAAAAAATATATATTAATGAAAAGGCAGAGGATTCCTACACAAATGAAGGAACAAATTAGAAACACAGAAGTCAAAAAAATGAAGAGGAAATAGGCAAACTACCTGAAAAAGAATTCAGAATAATGATAGTAAAGATGATCAAAAACCTTGAAAACAAAATGGAGAAAATGCAAGAACCAATTAACAAAGACTTAGAAGTATTAAAGAATAAACTTACAGAGACAAACAACACAATTGCTGAAATTAAAAATACTCTAGAAGGAATCAATAACAGAATATCTGAAGCAGAAGAATGAATCAGTGAGCTGGAAGATAAAATGGTGGAAATAACTTCTGAAGAGCAGAATATAGTAAAAAGAATGAAAAGAACTGAGGATAGTCTCAGAGACCTCTGGGACAATATCAAATGCACCAACATTCAAGTTATAGGGGTCCCAGAAGAAGAAGAGAAAAAGAAGGGGTATGAGAAAATTTTTGAAGAGATTATAGTTGAAAATTTCCTCAACAAGGAAAAGGAAATAATCCATCAAGTCCAAGAAGCACAAAGAGTCCCATACAGGATAAACCCAAGGAGAAACATGCCAAGACATATACTAATCAAACTAACAAAGTTTAAACACAAAGAAAGAATATTAAAAGCAGCAAGGGAAAAGCAACAAACAAAATACCAGGGAAACCCCATACATTTAACAGCTGATCTTTCAGCAGAAACTCTGCAGGCCAGAAGGGAATGGCAGGATATATTTAGAGTACTTAAAGGGATAAATCTACAACCAAGATTACTGTACCCGGCAAGGATCTCATTCAAAATTGATGAAGAAATAAAAAGCTTTACAGACAAGAAAAGTTAGGAGAATTCAGTACCACCAAACCAGCTTTATAACAAATGTTAAAGGGACTTCTATAGTCAAGAAATACAAGAGAAGGAAAAAGATCTACAAAATCAACCCCAAACAATTAACACAATGGCAATAGGAACATATATATCAATAATTACTTTAAATGTAAATGGATTAAATGCTCCAACCAAAAGACACAGACTGGCTGAATGGATACAAAAACAAGACCCATATATATGCTGTCTACAAGAAACCCACTTCAGACCTAAAGACACATATAGACTGAAAGTGAGAAGATATAAAAATATATTCCAGGCAAATGGGAAGCAAAAGAAAGCTGGAGTAGCAATCCTTATATCAGACAAAAAGACTTAAAATAAAGATTACAAGAGATAAGAAAGGATACTACATAATGATCAAGGGATCAATACAAGAGGAAGACATAACAATTGTAAATATCTATGCAGTCAACATAGGAGCACCTTAATACATAAGAAAAACAATAACAGACGTAAGAGGAGAAATTGACAGTAACACAATAATAGTAAGAGAATTTAACACCCAATTCACACCAATAGACAGGTCATCAAAACAGAAAATTAATAAGGAAATACAAGTCAAATGATACATTAAATGAGATGGATCTCATTGATATCTTCAGGACATTCCATCCAAATGCAGAAGAATACACATTCTTCTCAAGTGCACATGGAACATTCTCCAGGATAGACCACGTCTTGGGTCACAAATCAAACCTCAGTAAATTTAAGAAAATTGAAATTGTATCAAGCATCTTCTCTGACCATAATGCTATAAGACTAGATAAAAACTGTAAGGAACACAAACACACAGAGATTAAACAGCACCTTTCTAAATAACCAACAGGTTACTGAAGAAATCAAAAGGGAAATCAAAATATTTCTAGAAACAAATGACAATGAAAACATGACAACTCAAAACCTATGGGATGCAGCAAAAGTAGTTCTCAGAGGAAAGTTTATAGCAATACAATCCTACCTCAAGAAACAAGAAAAACATTGACAACCTAACTTTACACCTAAAACAACTGGAAAAAGAAGAACAAAAAAACCCCCAAAATTAGTAGAAAGAAAGAAATCATAAAGATCTGAGCAGAAATAAATGAAAAAGAAATGAAAGAAACAATAGTAAAGATTAATAAAACTAAAAGCTGGTTCTTTGAGAAGATAAACAAAACTGACAAACCTTTAGCCAGACTCATCAAGAAAAAAAGAGAGAAGAGTCAAATCAACACAATTAGAAATGAAAAAGGAGAGGTTACAACAGACAATGCAGAAACACAAAGGCTTATAAGAGACTATTATTAACAACAACATGGCAATAAAATTGATAACCTGGAAGAAATGAACAGATTCTTAGAAAAGTTCAATCTTCCAAGACTGAACCAGGAAGAAATAGAAATTATGAACAACCCAATTATAAGCACTGAAATTGAAGCTGTGATCAAAAATCTTCCAGAAATCAAAAGCCCAGGACCAGATGGCTTCACAGGAGAATTCTATCAAGCATTTTGAGAAGAGCTAATGCCTATCCTTCTAAAACTCTTTCAAAAAACTGAAGGGGAAGGAACACCTCCAAACTCATTCTTCGAGGCCACCATCACTCTGAAAACCAAAACCAGATAACCTGATAACAACAGAAAAAAAGAAAACTACAGGCCAATATAACTGATGAACATAGATGCACAAGTCCTCAGCAAAATTTTAGCAAACAGAATTCAGCAACACATCAAAAAGCTCATACACCATGATCAAGTTGGGTTTATTCCAGGGATACAAGGATTCTTCAATATACACAAATCAATCAATGTGATACACCATATTAACAAATTGAAAGATAAAAAACATATGATAATCTCAATAGATGCAGAAAAAGCCTTTGAAAAAATGCAGCACCCATTTATGATTCAGTTCAGTTCAGTCGCTCAGTCGTATCTGACTCTTTGCAACCCCATGAATCGCAGCACGCCAGGCCTCCCTGTCCATCACCAACTCCCGGAGTTCACTCAAACTCACATCCATCGAGTCAGTGATGCCATCCAGCCATCTCATCCTCTGTCGTCCCCTTCTCCTCCTGCCCGCAATCCCTCCCAGCATCAGGGTCTTTTCCAATGAGTCAACTCTTTGCATGAGGTGGCCAAAGTATTGGAGTTTCAGCTTTAGTATCATTCCTTCCAAGGAACACCCAGCGCTGATCTCCTTTAGAATGGACTGGTTGGATCTCCTTGCAGTCCAAGGGACTCTCAAGAGTCTTCTCCAGCACCACAGTTCAAAAGCAGCAATTCTTCGGCACTCAGCTTTCTTCACAGTCCAACTCTCACATCCAAACATGACCACTGGAAAAACCATAGCCTTGACCAAATGGACCTTTGTTGGCAAAGTAATGTCTCTGAGGCTTTTTAATATGCTATCTAGGTTGATCATAACTTTTCTTCCAAGGAGTAAGCGTCTTTTAATTTCATGGCTGCAGTCACCATCTGCAGTGATTTTGGAGCCCCCCAAAATAAAGTCTGACACTGTTTCCACTGTTTCCCCGTCTATTTCCCATGAAGTGATTGGACCAGATGCCATGATCTTCATTTTCTGAATGTTGAGCTTTAAGCCAACTTTTTCACTGTCCTCTTTCACTTTCATCAAGAGGCTTTTTAGTTCCTCTTCACTTTCTGCCATAAGGGTGGTGTCATCTGCATATCTGAGGTTATTGATATTTCTCCTGGCAATCTTGACTCCAGCTTGTGCTTCTTCCAGTCCAGCGTTTCTCATGATGTACTCTGCATATAAGTTAAATAAGCAGGGTGACAATATACAGCCTTGACATACTCCTTTTCCTATTTGGAACCATTTATGATTAAAACTCTTCAAAAAATGAGCATAGAAGGAACATACCTCAACACAGTAAGGACCATATACGATAAGCCTACAGCAACCATTATTCTCAGTGATGAAAAACTGAAAACAACCCCCCTAAGATCAGGAACAAAACAAGGGTGTCCACTTTCACCACTATTATTCAACATAGTTCTGGAAGTCCTAGCTACAGCAATCAGAGAAGAAAAATAAATAAAAGGAATCCAGATTGGAAAAGAAGAAGTAAAGCTCTCACTATTTGCAGATGACATGATACTGTACATAGAAAACCCTAAAGAGAGTATCAGAAAATTACCAGAGCTAATCAGTGCATTTAGCAAAGTTTCAGGATACAAAATCAATACACAGAAATCACTTGCATTTCTATATACTAACAATGAAAAATCAGAAAGAGAAATTAATGAATCAATCCCATTCACCATTGCAACAAAAAGAATTAAATATCTAGGAATAAACCAAGGAGACAAAAGAACTGTACACAGAAAATTATAAGACACTAATGAAAGAAATCAAAGATTACATAAACAGAGAGATATTCCATGTTTCTGGGTAGGAAGAATTAATATTTTGAAAGTGACTATACTACCAAATACAATCTACAGATTCAACACAATCCCCCTCAATTTACCAGTGACATTTTTCACAGAACTAGAACAAAAAACTTCACAATTCATATGGAAACACATAAGACCCTGAATAGCCAAAGTAGTCTTGAGAAAGAAGAATGGAGCTGGAGGAAACAACCTTCCTGACTTCAGATTATACTACTAAGCTACAGTCATCAAGACAGTATGGGACTGGCATGAAAACAGAAATATAGACCAATGGAACAAGATAGGAAGCCCAGAAATAAACCCATGCACCTGTGGGTACCTTATATTTAACAAAGGAGGAAGAATACACAATGGGGCAAAGACAGCCTCTTCAATAAATGGTGCTGGGAAAACTAGACATCTACATGTAAAAGAATGAAATTAAAATACTTCATAACACCATACACAAAGATAAACTCAAAATGGATTAAGGATCTAAATGTAAGACTAGAAACTATAAAACTCTTAGAGGAAACCTTAGGCAGAACACTCAATGACATAAATCCAAGCAAAATCCTCTATGACCCACCTCCTAGAGTAACGGAAAAGTAAACAAATGGGACCTGATTAAACTTAAAACCTTTATGCACAGCAAAGGAAACTACAGGCAAGATGAAAAGACAACCCTCAGAATGGGAGAAAATAATAGCAAATGAAACAACTGACAAAGGATTAATTTCCAAAATATACAAGCAGCTCATACAACTCAATGCCAGAAAAACAAACAACCCAATCAAAAAGTGGGGAAAAGACCTAAACAGACATTTCTCCAAAGAAGACATACAGATGGCTAACAAACACGTGAAAAGATGCTCAACATTGCTCATTATTAGAGAAATGCAAATCAAAACCACAATGAGATACCACCTCAGACCAGTCAGAATGGCCATCATCAAAATGTCTACAAAAAATAAATGCTGGAGAGGGTGTGGAGAAAAAGGAATTCTCTTGCACCGTTGGTGGGAATGTAAATTAATGTAGCCACTATGGAAGATGGTATGGAGACTCCTTAAAAACTAGGAATAAAACCACCATATGACCCAGCAATCCCACTCCTGGCATACACCCTGAGGCAACCAAAATTGAAAAAGACACATGTAGCAGTTCATTGCAGCACTATTTACAACAGCTAGAACATGGAAGCAACCTAGATGTCCATCAACAGATGAATGGATAAAAAAAAGTTGTGGTTCATATACACAATGGAATATTACTCAGCCATAAAAAGGAACACATTTGAGTCAGTTCCAATGAGGTGGATGAACCTAGAACCTATTATACAGAGTGAAGTATAATATAGAAAGAGAAGTATACAGAAAGATAAATATAAATATCATATTCTAGTGCACATATATATACACAAAATCTAGAAAAATGGTACTGAAGAATTTACTTACAGGGCAGCAGTGGAGAAAGAGACATAGAGAGTAGACTTGTGGACATGGGGAGAGGGGAGGAGAGGGTGAGATGTGTGGAAAGAGTAACCTGGAAACATATTACCATGTGTAAATTAGACAGCCAACGGGAATTTGCTGTATGGCTAAGAAACTCAAACAGGGGCTCTATATCAACCTAGAGTGGTGGGGTGGGGAGGGAGATGGGAGGGAGGTTCAACAGGGAGGGGATATATGTATACCTATGGCTGATTCAGGTTGAAGTTTGGCAGAAAACAACAAAATTCTGTAAAGTATCCTTCAATAAAAATAAATTAAAAAAAAGCAATGAATTAGGAATCTTAGAATGACTAAATAAAGAGACAGGACGGGTATTGTGGTTGTTTTTTGGTCTTTGTCAGACACTTTGTGACCCAATGGACTATAGCACACCAGGCTCCTCTGTCCTCCAGTATCTCCTGGAGTTCGCTCAAATTCATGTCCATTGAGTCGGGTATGCTATCTAACCATCTCAACCTCTGCTGCCCCCTTTTTCTTTTGCCTTCAATCTTTCCCAGCATCAGGATCTCTTCCAATGAGTTGGCTTTTCAAATCAGGTGGCCAAAACCACTGACTTGTAAACAAGGCACTGAGAAGCAGTTTACTGAAAAGCTCTATCCACAGGACTTGTCTTTATCTGACCTAATGCAATGCTTAGTTTATGCAAACAACTCTAGTCTTGAGGCATTTGTCCAAAAAAAAAAAAAAAAAAGGAGTGCCATTGTTTAATATCACAGCTGCCTGAGGCAGTGTTACTTAGCTTGGGCTAGTAAGAGGCTGACCAATAATAACTGGGGAATAAGATAAAAGCTTTATAAAGAATTCTGACATATTTCTGGGAATCTGGTTGGTCACAAGCATGTGAGTGTGAACATGCCCAAAAAAGTGAGGAGGTTGTAATTCCATACCTTAGATTGACCTTGAGGTCCTGTATAAGCAGGAAGTGAAAGCTAAGGCAAGGATCGTAAACAGCCTGCGTGAACATTGAAGGCATGTCCCAACACATGCATGCATGTGCAAACACACACACACACACACAAAGGGAGGGAGACTAATCAGTTCAAGAAGAGTTCTTAGTTCAATTATTAGCTCACCACTAAGCATCAAGCAGACTTCAGTGGCCACAGGCAACAAAAAATACAGACTTTATACAATTAGTCCAGGAAAAATTAACAAATAGTAATAATAACAAAAACACAACAAACTTGATGAGGGGGAAATCTCATTTCCAGAATTATCACATTATAATATTTAAGATTATGTTATTTTAAAAGTTCACTTTTTAACAAAAACTGTCATGACATGCAAAGAAACAAGAAAGAATGGCTCATACTCAGGGGGGAAAGGGAGTCAATAGAAACTATCATTCTGAGTTATTTTCTTTTTGGTTAAAAAATGTCTCTGAGGAAGAGCAAATGTTAACTTACTAGACCAAGACATGAAACAGCTGTTATAAATGTGATCAAAGGACTAAAAGAGACCATGCCTAAAGAATTAAAGGTAAGCATGAGAATGATGTATCAATAAAGAAAATTTATTTTTTTTAAAAGAACCAAATAGAAATTCTGGTCTTAAAAATGAACAACAGAGGGTCTCACAGCAGATTTGAACTGGCAGAAGGAAGAATCAGTGAACTTGAAGACAGGTCAATTAAGATGATCCAGTCTAAGCAACAGAAAGGCAAAAGAGTGAAGAGAAATGAACAGAGCCTCAGAGATTGGTGGGACACCATCAAGCTACATATGATACGGATACATATGTATGATAGGAATCTTAGGAGGAGAGGAGAGAAAGAAAGAGGAAGAAAGGTTATTTGAAGAAATAGCAATAAACTCAAATGTGAGGAAAATCTGCATCAAATCTCTACATCTAAGAAGCTCCACAAACGTGAAGCAGTACAAACCCAAAGAGGCCCACATTTCAACACATCACAGTCGAACTTTCAAAAGAGAGAAAAAGAGGGAATCCTGAAAGCAGCAAAAGAAATGATTCATTACATTCAACCCTCTCCCCACTCCACTGAACATTATTCCCTGGAAGACTGCTCCTGGACACAATCCAGGTAGAATGTGAGGTAACAATCATTTGCAAGTCATCAACAATGCCAGCCTATTGATGAAGTCAAAGATGGAAGATGAAGTCTTTCCAGGTTCTTCCTCCACTCTTTAGAGTCTCTCATTTGGGGTCCTACCTGGGCCCTCTCAACCCTGTGAGTCAGGACTGAGAGGGAACAGAGGGGTCTTTGCAAACAGTGTTAGGGGAGCCTGTCAAAGTGACATCACCAGAGATCTGATGTGACAATGATTGCCTGCCCTCTGAGGGCTGCAGAACTTGCCCAGTTGGGAAACAGCTAAGCAGTAAGTAACTGTTGACTTTAGATTGGGTAGGGTTATTTCTAAACATAGTGAAGTAAGTTCCTAGCCTTGACTTATAAGATTGAAGATTAGAGATGTGTCTTTGACTCATGTTTTTATACCCATATAGACACACATTTACAGTTTTATATTGTACTTTATATCTAAATGGGCAATCTATGTATTTGACACGGTACTTATTTTATCTCTTTCTCAAAGATAATTGAAGTGGTAATAAGGAAAACTTTGGAGATATATTTTTTCCAACATTCTAACCCAGAAAGACTGCCATTCAGTCAGCTGATGTTTAGTGAACATCTATTATGTACCAGACGTTGTGCTAAACACAGCGCAGACAGATGGGAGATGAAGTGTTCCTAGCAGGAAGGTGGCAGGCGAGGCGGGGGTGGNGGGTAGGGAGGACGTTTGCTCAGTCTGAACTTGGTGGAGGAGTTTCGGGTTTCAGGAGAAGCTGCCTAAGAGAGGGGGTACTCCTTGAGTCTTGAAGTGTTACCTAAGTGAAGGGAAGTGGATTTGGACAAGACTATCCAGGGAGAAAGAACAGCATGGCACAGAAGTGGGGAAAACTCAATGTTTGAGGAATTCCAGGTGACCAGAGCACAGGTGTTAGGGAAGATGACTAAGGAGTATGGCTAAAATGTTTGTAGGGGTGGATCATGACTGTCCTGGCATGCACTGTAAGAAGACTGAAAATCATACAAAATAGTAACTATAGTCATCCTTATTTCCTATTTATTGAGGACTTGCTTGTGTCAGGCACTGTACTTGGCACTCAACATACAATTTATTCCCCACAAGAGCCCTATGAGGTAGGTTCCACTTGAAATGGATAAAATATATTCTGTTGGGAAAAGGAGTCCACAAAGAGACTAGAATCATCAGGGAAGTGGGAGGAGAACATAATGGTCTGGCGTTATAGACTTCAAGAGGGAAGGAGTTTCAAAAAGGATTCATGTCCAGTGCTGCCAAGAGGTCAGTAAGGTAAGGACTGAACAACCAGTGGGTCACTGGTGATCGGAAGAGACAGCGTTTTGGTGAATTTAGGGGGCACAAGATTGCTGAAGCATGGTGGTGCAGATGCAATACAGGAATGGGGATGGCGGTTGGACAGTAAAGCATCTGTCTACAATGTGGGAGACCTGGGTTCAATCCCTGGGTCGAGAAGATCCCCTGGAGAAGGAAATGGCAATCCACTCCAGTACTATTGCCTGGAAAATCCCATGGACAGAGTAGCTTGGTAGGTTACAGTCCATGGGGTCGCAAAGAGTTGGACAAAACTGAGCGACTTCACTTTCACTCTCACTTAGAACTAGCAATAGAGAGGGAGAAGGCAATGGCAACCCACTCCAGTACTCTTGTCTGGAAAATCCCATGGACGGAGGAGCCTGGTGGGGCTGTCATCTATGGGGTCGCACAGAGTCAGACACGACTGAGCGACTTCACTTTCACTTTTCACTTGCACGCATTGGAGAAGGAAATGGCAACCCACTCCAGTGTTCTTGCCTGGAGAATCCCGGGGACGGCGGAGCCTGGTGGGCTGCCGTCTATGGGGTCGCACTGAGTCAGATACGACTGAAGCGACTTAGCAGCAGCAGCAGCAGCAATAAGAGTCAGAGGACTTTGTTTTTGAGGGGTTGGTGTGTTGGTTGGTTTTAAGATGAGGCAGACTTGAGCATGTGTTTGTGTGCTGAGAGGTCAGATTGAGCAGAGGGCAAGATGTGGACGGCTCATGAGCTGAGGGATCACTGATGAAACTAAGGTCACCATGCAGTTGGGAGGAGATGGGGGAAAGCCTAGCCTTGCCTGGGAACCTAGAGGGCATTCAAGATGGAGGTGGATGCCAAAAGAGTAAGCTGGAGGGGAGTTCCAGTTCACGGACCTCTGTTTTCTCGATAATGCTTCTGAGGACAAGAGGTGCCCCTGAATACTTTTCTTATGTATATTTCTACAAAACACTTGTTCAATGAATGTCATAAGCAGATTTCCCCTGCTGCTCCCCACATGGGGGAGTTAGATTCAGGAGAAAACTGTGTTTAGTGGGCCCTCGGTGCTCGCTGACCTTCAGTATGTAGCTTGCTCTATTCTCAAGGGACTCCGTGGGCTGGGCCAGCTCCCCTGAGTTTACTTCTCCACTCAGCTTTGCATTCTCTTCTCATTAAGGCAGACACGCTCGGTTTCTTTGAGGAGACCAGCCCTAAAAGTAGAGCCAACTAAAAGCAATGACTGATGTTAGACCTGCAGAAAGTGTGAGGCCAGAAAGAGCCACAAAATAACAGCTGGGGATCACATGGACGGGGTGAAATGTAGAACTGGGTGGTTATTGCCATCTATGGCATAAAGAAAAGAGGAATTTATTAAACTGTTTCAAGTGAATTCTCTAGCTTGTGCAAACACTGCTTATGGAATAAGAAATAAAATTCTAGTGTCATTTGGAAGGTGGTCACTGTCTGCATTGGGAGATGTACAGGAAATGCCGCAGAAGAAAGACAGAGATACCTGCACAAATGTTTACTGTGCAGGGGACTCACTGGGGACAGACAGGTCCCACACAGAAAAGAAGACTTTCGTAAACTTTGTTTCATTGTCTTTTGAAAAATAGATTATTGTCTTCAGTGATAACGACCAATGTTTCTACATTTGCTTCTTCCTGTGGGTATCTGTATTTTCCTTTAGCTGTAGGGTTGCATGAGGAGGGAAGATTTCATTTAAAATTAGTGACAAAGTTGCTAAATATCTTTGCCATCAGTCCAATGCTGGATACAAATGTCCTCTCTCCCTTTCTCTCTCTCTCTCTCACACACACACACACAAACGCTAGCTATGTGTTCTTTCCTTCTCCCTCACTCCCTGCTCCTGAGTCAGAAAGTAGAAAAAGAAGGAGAAAGCCTGTGAATCTCCTGAAAGGACTCACGATGCTCCATGGTGTTGTGGTACTTGGCAAGGCCCACTGTGTGAGGCCAGACCCTGGAGGATGCTTCCAGAAAGCTCGACGTCAAAATCCAAACCCTTGTCTTCCCTGCTGTCCCACATTCATACCTTTTCCTCATCTCTCAGCCCACTTTTGTTACCGGAATTTTTGTGGATGGTTACATCAGATAACGGCAGTGTTTGCACGTCTCCTCCCCTCCTCCCTCATTCCTTCCTTCCTTCTTTCCTTCCCACTATCTTTATTTCTTCCTCCCTCCCAAGCTTTTATTTCACTGTGAAATACAGTACATTCACTGGAGTATATAAAATATCCATAGACAACTTAGCACTTTAAAAAAAATAATGAATACACATGCCAGTGCCACCAATAAAGAAATGGAATATGACTACTAGCCCCTCAGAAGCCCGCTCATATACCCACCGAATCACGACCCCTAGTATCCTATCTCCCCAACCCCTCCCTCACACACAAGTAATTACTATCTTTTTAAATTTTTATTTTATATTGGAGTTGATGTGGTAGGTTCAGGTGTCCAGCAAAGTGATTCAGTGATACACACATGTATCTCTATTCTTTTTCAGATTCTTTTCCCATATAGGTTATTACAGAATATTGAGTAGAGTTCCTTGTGCTGTACAGTCAGTCTCTGTTGGTTATCTATTTTATGAATGTGTGTGTTAGTTGTTCAGTCCTGCCTGACTCTTTGCAACACTATGGACTGTATAGCCCTCCAGGCTCCTCTGTCCATGGGATTCTCCAGGCAAGAATACTGGAGTGGATTGCCATTCCCTTCTCCAATTTTATACATAATGGTGTGTATATGTTAATCCCAACCTCCTATATAATTACCATCTTGATTTAATGGGATTTACTCCCTTGCTTGTCTCTTTTGTGTTATCCCGTAAGTATATTGCCCGAAACAATAGAATTTAATTTTGCCTGTTTGAAAATTTTTCCTTCAAAGTCTTTGAACCAGCTTCTTTCTTTCAGCATTCTGCTTACAAGGTTCATCTACATGGTCGCATGTAGCTATGCTCTCCATTGCACGAACAGACCACTACATTTGAACTCCATGTTATTGCTATGGTCACTGGATTGCTTACATTGTCGAGCCCTATGAACAGAAGTGCTTGAACATTCCTGTGCATATAACCTGGACATAGTTCACAAGCTGCCTCAGGGCACATATCTGGGAGCGGACCTGTTGGGTCATAATGTGTCATTATTGTTCACTATTACTGGCTACCATGTTAACAGTTCCTCTTTCCCACATCCTAGAAAACACTGTGTTCTCTTTTACATCTTGGTTTAAAACTTATGTTCCCAAAATAGACCCTCCTACTAAACTGACTCCTGTAGGTCCAAGGGTTTCATCTTCTGTTTCCCACATGGCTTGTAACAGAGGACGTGCACACGTGTGGCCCCCTGCTGTGAGCACACCCATCAGAAGATTATGAGCAACTCCCCGGTGAGAGAGCCAAAACCTCAGATATATTCTGGTTGATGTAACACAAATAAATCACTATGTGGCTGTGGCACTTGATTATTTAAAAGCAAAACAAAACTGTCATATGTCTTAATTGATCATATCACACTTATGTGCCCTGACATCCTAGTTGAGAACCACTGACCTTGCTGGCCTGTTATTTCAGTGGCCTTGAGCTTTGAATGTACTGACCACCTCTTCAGCCCAAAGCCATGATCATCCAGCATCTTTCTCTACCAAAGCTTGTTCCTCAAAAACACATCCAGGAGGACAAAGAGAACAATGGTTAAAATTTCCCAATAATGGACCCACCTACCCTGTTGGTGGGAATGCAAACTGGTACAGCCACTATGAAGAACAAAATGAATGTTCCTTAAGAAACTAAAAACAGAGCTAGCATATGATCTAGCAATCCCATTCCTAGGCATATATCCAGAGAAAAACATAGTTCGAAAGGATACAAGCACCCCATTGTATCCTTGCAGTATCTCTGCAGTACTGCTTACAACAGCAGGACATGGAAGCAACCTAAATATCCATTAACAGAAGAATGGATAAAACAGAAGTGGTAGATATATACAATGGAATATTACTCAGTCATAAAAAAGGATGAAATAATGCTATTTGCAGCAACATGGATGCCCCCAGAGATTATCATACCAATTGAAGTAAATCAGAGAAAGATAAATATTATATGATATCATTTATATGTGGAACCTCAAAAAAAAAGATAAAATGAACTTACTTACAAAACAGAAACAGACTCACAGACTTAGAGAACCAACTTATGGTTACCATGGGGTAAGAGTTGGGGGGAGGGATGGATTGACATGTACACACTGCTATTATATAATATAGATAACCCATAAGAACCTACTGTGTAGAATAGGGAACTCTGCTTAGTATTGTGTAATAACCTAAATGAGAAAAGAATTTGCAAAAGAATAGATACATGTAAATGTAAAAAAGATGTAAGATTTAAAAAAAAATCTCAATAGTTCCACACAGACGCCAAGGCTTGCCCTCTGGGATGCTATATTCAAGGGTGTGTTCTTTCCCGTCCCCCGACAGGGTTGGACCAGCTGACCTGATCCTGGCCAGTGGCCCTGTCTTCCATCACAGCCACCTCGCCATCCAGGCCAACCGGGACTATGTTTCCCTTCAAGGTGAGAAAATGGATGGGGCTTGCCTGCTTCCGCTCGCTGGTGGTCTCCTCCTCCAGCATTCGCCGAAAGAAACTAATCCACAAGCTCCAGGAAGAAAAGGCCTTCCACGAGGAGATGAGACACTTCCGGGAGAAGATCGAAGACTTCCGGGAAGAGATGTGGAATTTCCGGAGCAAGATGGGTGCCTTCCGGGTTGAGATCTTGGGCTTTTGGGAAGAGGATAGGCCTTTCTGGGAAGAGGAGAAAACCTTCTGGAAAGAGGAAAAAGCCTTCTGGGAAATGGAAAAATCGTTCCGGGAAGAAGAGAAAGCCTTTTGGAAAAAGTACCGAATCTTCTGGAAGGAAGACAGGGCCTTCTGGAAGGAAGACAACGCCTTGTGGGAAAGAGACCGGAACCTCCTTCAGGAGGACAAGGCCTTGTGGGAGGAAGAAAAGGCCCTGTGGGTGGAGGAGAGAGCCCTTCTGGAGGAGGAGAAGGTCCTTTGGGAGGATAAGAAGACCCTCTGGGATGAGGAGAATGCCCTCTGGGAGGAGGAGAAGGCCGCCTGGGTGGAAGGGGTTGTTCCGGTTGTGGAGCAGCAGGTGCTGGAAGGCGGGCACCGCCACGTCAGTGGCAGGCCCCGGTCGCCAGCCTCCTCCCGGGGCAGGGCGTGAGTGCAAGAGGCACTGGACTGGGACTCAAGTGGAGTCACACTCAGGGTGACCCCCGCATGCCTAAAAAAAATGTGCTCTTATTTGTCTCCTGGCTTCAAAAGATCTAATAAAATCCTGAAGAGAGGTCTGGAAAACCAACTTTTGTAGGGAGGGCCAGCTGCATTTTCCCAGGTCTAGTGATTCTCTGAGGTCACCGTCACATCCTCCATGGGCTATAACTGCTGTCCCTAGGGCTGGGTCTCCGGCAGCTCCGGTGAACCCGGCAGGAGTGGGTGGGTGTGAGTGGAGGCCCTGGGCTCGCCTTAAAAGAGTCAGAAATGAAGTGGGAGGAGGTGCTCAGACAATGACAGGGAGAAATAGGAAGGGCCAGAGAAGGGCAGAGACATCTCTGCCTCTGTCCAGTTCTGAGGCAGTCATTTCTCCTCCACTCTGGGCGGTCTTGCCTGGCGAAGGAAATGGCAACCTACTGCAGTACTCTTGCCTGGAAAATCCCATGGATGGAGGAGCATGGTAGGCTCAGTCCATGGAGTCGCGAAGAGTCCTACACGACTTCACTTTCACTTTTCACTTTCAGGCATTGGAGAAGGAAATGGCAACCCACTCCAGTGTTCTTGCCTGGAGAATCCCAGGGACAGAGGAGCCTGGTGGGCTGCCGTCTATGGGGTCGCACAGAGTCGGACGCTACTGAAGCGACTTAGCAGCAGCAGCAGCTGGGCAGTCTTGGAGGCCTGGGGCGGGTGGACAGCTTTCCAGAAAAGGCTGTAGTGGTGTTAACATTTCATTCGTGGGTTTTCCTCACCTGGCAGGCGATTTAGACACAGACAGCATCCCTTAATGACTCACTTGCTCACTGTTCCAGGTTTCCACCAAACTTCGCTTCCCATTCTCTGTAGTGTGAGAAAGGGGCGTGGCATTAGGCTGAGGCTCTAGAGCTCCGCCCACTCCCCTTTTCTGATGCTGGAATCCTTGGACCAGGTGAGGCCACCTTCAAGGTGTAAGGGAGACCTCCCGCCCCATACTCCTAATAAATACTCAGGTCTCAGGTACCTGTGTCTCTGCATTATCAATCCCTTCCTTTGTGTTTCCCTTCTTCCACTCAATTAAAAGCCCCAGGGAAGTAGAACACTAAGTGAATGTACACTAATGTGATCAGCCATTTACACACCCAGCTTCTCTTCTGGTGTCAGACTACATATATGGGCATTGATATGGAAGGGCCCAGAAGGTGAAAAGTGAGAAATGTCAAGGCCAACACCTCTTGCTTCCCCTTTTCCTGGGCCTGGCCCTCACTCTCATTCACGCAGCCACTTATGTGCCTTTGTGCATCCTTTACTACTTGACAAGCACGTTCACACCTGCCAGCTCATGTAACCTTCCTCACAACTCTGTAGGTTGACAGGGAAGGTCCATAAACCCATTGCACATGTGAAGAAAGAGACCTGGAGAAGCAGAGGGACTTCTGGTTGCAAGTAGCAACCAGAAGGTCCAGGAGAAGAACCCACATTGTCTGCCAGTTGGTCCCATTCCTCTTCCAACACAGCCCGGGTCATAGGATGTGGCTTTAGACCAGTTCAGCCAATGATAGTGTCAGAGCTGGATGAGCCTTAAAGCGCTTGGGGACTTCACTGTGGTTTGGGGTGGTGTTCCAAAAACATGGAGAAAAGAGGACAGAGTCCCGTTGGGTGTGCTGAGCAGACATTCGGCTACCAGTAGAGTGGGCTGACTCCAGGAGCAGCTTCCATGGCTCCGTATCACTGTGGGAAAGCTGGGGTTCCTTGGAAGGCCTCTGACCCTCAGGAGTCAGGGCCAGGACTGGGATTCGCCTCCTCCTCTGCCACACACCCAGACTTACATCCTTAGGTCTCAACAGGCAAAGATGACAGTGAGCGGAGGGAACAAGACGCTGGTGTGAAGACAAGGGAGACAGCTAAGGACCCTCACTGTGACTGAATGGATTGAGAGCAGAGTAACACTGCTGGTGGAGAGTCTGAGGATGAATAATCAACTGGTGAGTAGGCAGAAAACTGAGCAAAGGGAAGAAAGCAACAGTTGTATAATATGAAACAAAGACACATGCAGAAAAGGAAAAACCATGGTGGAACACTACACGCTCAGCTATGAATAGCACTTACATAGTTAAATATAAATACTGATTGTGATCTAACCACAGTTACAATGCACAATACTGGAATAAGAGGAAGGATGGGAAAGCTGCTCCTGTTTTATTGTGGGAAGTCAAGCTTCCCAGGTGGCTCTAGTGGTAAAGAACTCGCCTGCCAATGCAGGAGACGTAAGGAGATGCAGGTTCAATCCCTGGGTGGGGAAGATTCCCCAGAGGAAGAAATGGCAACCCACGCCAGTATTCTTGCTTGGAGAATCCCATGGACAGGGGAGCCTGGCGGGCTACAGTCCATGGGGTCGCAAGAAGTTGACACGACCGAAGCGACTTAGCATATAGGATATATTAGTCCAACACTGAAAATGCAAAAAAGCAGTGACAGAGCATATTATTTACAGCAGTGTTTCTCGTACTCTAGCCTATATCAGCCACACCCTCTCTCCAGCAGCCCAGAACATCTCTCCTTCCTTGAACTCCTTAGTGACTCACCTCTGGCACCTGTCACACCTGGAATCGGGAGGGTTCTCCTCCCTTCAGCCTTCACCTTTCCTGACAGGCTCACACTCATCCATCAGGATCAGCCTGGTATCACTTGCCCTGGGTCACCCTTCCTGACCCCGTCGTCTGGGTGGGGATCCCTCTGGATGTCTCTCACAGCTGAACCCCACCTGGCACAGCACTCACTGGTCGCACGGGCTGTCCTCGATGACTTTTTTGCCTGAATCCTCGAGTAGACTATAAAGGTTAAGAGGGCAGAGACAGCGCATGTCTGAAAGCTCTGTGGCTGACCTGAGATCCCAGGATCCCAGCACCTTTGGAATACCCTTCTCATGTTTGAAGAATTTCTCACCTTGTACAAGAAGGCCAGAAATGTATTTCCCAGCCTCCCTTGCAGCCAGGGCTCAGATATGCAACCTAGGCTCCACTCATCCCTTGCATCCATGCCAGACTTCAGTGAAGGAGGCCAAGCAGAGTCATTCCAGACACAGTGGCAGGAAGTGAGTTCTCAGAGGCATCAAGGCTGAGGTCCTGGCCAAAGGGTCCCAGCCTGGGACAGTGGCTTGAGCCTCAGGCCCAAGCCCAACTGCAAGGGCCATCGAGAACTGTGTTCCCGGCAACGTGCCTAGCTGTGTAGCCACCAGCCCCACTTCCTTGACTGTTGGGGAGGTTCTGTAAGCAACCTAGTATATTTCAATAAATACTCTGATAAACTAGCTCGAGTGGGTTTTGTTTTTTAACTAAGTATCAGGACAAGATGGAGAGTAACTGTCCTGCTTTAGGCTTTATTCCCAGTGCCTAGCAAATCTTGGGCACTTAGCACTCAATACCTACTTAAGGATACAGATGAGTGAATGAATGGATGAGGGAGAACAGTCCCCTGGATTCAGTGTCCTGACCCTTGACTTCCCTGAGGGGAGGCACGTGCATGGCGGTAGATGCTTCGAGCCCTGCCCCTTCTCAACTAGGAACCGCACATCCAGGTTCATACCCAGGCCATGCAACCCCAGACCCCAAGGGCTAAAAGGACAAACAGCCCCTGTTCTGCAGAGAATAGCACCCTGAAGACATATGACGATCTCTTTCAACCCAGAGAAGCGGAAATCATATGGGTGACTTCTCTCACTACTGCAGGTGGGTACAAGCACACACCACCACTTACTCTTCTTATTTTTAAACTGAATTTTTTATTCCTTATATATTTATTTTAATTTTGATTATGTAGTGTCTTCATTACAGTGCAAGGTCTTTCTCTAATTCTAGCGCATGGGCTTAGTGGCCCTGAGACATATGGCATCTCATTTCCCCAACCAGGGATCAAACCCTCATTCTCTGCATTGGAAGGCAGATTCTGAACCAGTGGGCCACCAGCAAAGTCCTGTTTTCCTTTTTATTTTCTTTGCCCATTGTGAGCCCCTCCAGCTGGAAAGGCTGGTTTTGCTCACGCTCAAGGACTGTGTGGTGTGTGCATGCCTCAGTCCTCCATGTCTGAAATGAGCTTTGGGGAACACAAAACCATGCTTAGCAACAGCCTGCCTGGGGATCAATTGCTAGGGGGTCACTGCACACCACGATGTGCTTTTTTGCAGAACTCAGAGCTCGTTGCTTAGCAACAAAATGAGATGCTGGTTTAACTAGTTCTAGATCTACATTTTCCTAATCAACACAGGGAAAAGACCTGGCCAGCCTTGAGAAGAGAGAACGCTTGTTCGTTGTGGGTGAGCGCTCACTCTGCTTTAAAAGTTGGCCAAAATTTTAGTGACTACACAACAGCAAAGCACTGCCCACTGCGTTCGTTACAACTCAGTTAGTCCTCACCACAACCCCGTGAGACAGCACCAGCATTAGCTTCCATTACAAATGAGGACATGGAGCACATGGAGCCCAAGGTGATGCAATCAGTAAGAGGTAGAATGGACATTAGAACTCAGATTGTCTCTGCTCCAGAACCCAAGCTTTTATCAAGTAAGTTAAAATGCCCCCCTTCCGTAGGCACTCCCAGATGCCTCTGCCTTAAAATAGTTAAGGCAGAATAGATATTCTTCAGCCACGTAAAAAGTTAAGCTTGCAGGGACTTCCCTGGTGGCATAGAATCCACCTGCAAATGCACCACGGGACACGGGTTCAATCCCCGGTCCAGGAAGATTCCAAATGCCACACAGCAACTAAGTCCATGCACCACAACTACCGAGCCCATGTGCCACAGCTCCCGGAGCCCGTGCTCCTAGAGTCTGTTCTCTGCAACGAGGAAAAAGCCACCACAGTGAGAAGCCTGCACATCCAAAGAGTAGCCCCTGCTCGCCGCAGCTAGAGAAAGCCTGAGCGCAGCTACAAAGACCCGGTACAACAACAACAAAAAGAGTTAAGCTGAGTTTAACATACTCCTTCCATCTTAAGAACACTCATTAGTGAATGACTGGCTTTGATAGCCAGCCACCCCCCCATGCCCAGCATGACACATCATGAAGAAGATACTCTAATGACAGTTCCTTTGACTCTCTACCCACATGCCACTCTCCAAACCTGGCAGAAGGTCAACCAGATTCTAATGTGGCCCAGGAGACACTCTTAGCCCCAGTGTCCCCAGCAGGTCTGACCTGGTTCTGGGTGATGGGAGTCTGTGACTCGAGGTGAGGGGGCGTGGGGGGCAGTCTGGCTGGAGAGAGAGAATTGGGAGGAAAGAGCACCCTTGCAGGAGTTGTTAGCCTGGGGTGACCACACCCCTCTCCAATGCCCACAATCTCCTGGTGAGACTCACCTGGCACCCAGGACACCCTCACTGAAAGCCCCAGGGAACAAGATATGTCTCTTTCTCCTCTGCCACAAAGATCCATTTAGACCCTACTCCAAAACCTCAGCCTTTTACCTTCCACCCTGCCCTTCCCGCATCCTGGGTGTTCGGGCCAAGGCACTTCTGTTCTAGCTACTTTTCAGCGTCTGCCTTTGATCCGCTAGGCGGCTGCCTCCTAGCCTAGGTCTCTTTTTCTAAGTTGGAGCTTCTTTACCTCCTTTTCATCCTCAGCCCCTTTCCCTCCTTCTAGTTTGTGCTTTGCAGCCCTCCTGGGTTGGGAGGTGGGGGGCTCCGGGAAAGAAAGAGGCAGGTGGGCGACCAGTTACCACTTGTTCTCTTGGGTTTTGGAACATCTCCCACACCCTCCCTAGATCCTACCATCTCTTCCCAAATTCTGTTTCCTTTTAAAAGTTCCTTGGGTTGAATTTTCCCTTGACCTGTGGTCAGTAGCCCATTGTTGTCCCTTAGGCAGGGGACCAGGGAGCTGTGAAGTCATTTCATTAGCATATGTGTCACCAGTTTGAAACTAAGTTTAATGGTTAGGACTTGTTACATTCTTAATGATCAATGCATATGTAGCAACTTACACACATTACAAAGATTACCCTCTTTGTGTCTTGGGTGATAATCTAGTTAACTTTTCACATCATTTGCATTTCTTTCATTATTTACTGTTAAATTTGCATGTCTGATTCTATTACTGTGTTGTCTTATATCTTCAAGTCCAAAATTGAGTCACTGGCTGCAAAGTGGCTTGTTGAATGGAATGTGATGGAATGGAGATGACGTTTTAGAGAAAACAGGTGCTGAGAAAGTGGGTTATGGAGGCTATGGAAAAATCAGTGTCTAAATTTAATATTAGGTATTGGAAAGCAATTAAAGATTTTTGTCTGTTTGCTTGCATGTTTTTTTATGTGAAAATTTCTTTTTCTATTTATAGTCCCAACCGGCTTACAGGAGATGGGATTCTATCAAAAAGCAACACTTATTGGCAGAATAATCTGGAGAGTTTGAGATACAAGACAGCAATTCTTTGGGATGCTAAGAGGAAAAATCATTGGAATTCTTAGCTGGTAGTAGTCTAGAATTTCTGCTCTGTAGGGCATTGGAGATTTAATTGGCACGGAGCCCAGAAGCTAAATCCCCTTCTTCCAGCCAAAACTTGTCACCCACCATCGTTTCTAGGGCTAATCTGAGAGGCAAGCAGGGAGGACGAGAGATGGAAGAGAGAAAGAATGAAACACAGGCGGGTTCTGTATGAGTGGGGCTGTATGACCCGTCTCTACACTCACACCATGTGGCTCAGGACCTCAGAGTAATATATGTAAAATACCAAACACACAGCAGTTCCTCAATAACTGTCTACTCCCTGCCTTTTCTCCCCTCTACCTCATGTAATATGCCCCATTACTGAGAATCTGCCTGGTCCATCTGTTTTTTCAGCTCCTGTGCAGACCCTGGCTGATAGTAAGTGCTCATTAAATGTGTGTGGGATAGAATAAGCCATAATTTGCTAACATTTCTACCAGCTTTGAACCTTAAGTTGGTTTTAAACTCTTCTTCTTTATCAATATCACTACAATGAATATATTTGTTCTTATTTTGGATATGGACTCAAGGAAGTAGAAATAGTGGGTCAAGGGGTAAGTTTCTCCCAATTATTTTCCTATGTGTCTGTATTAATTGATCATTCTGCCAGTCTTGTATAAATGGCATTGGTTTTTCTACCTTCTCATTAACTTTGGGTATTTCCATTAAAAAAAAAGAGATGCAAATGGGTGAAAACGGGACCTTATTCTTTATTTTAAATTTGACTTGTGAGACTGCACATTTCCTAATGCCTGTTTACTAGTTTTATTTCCTCTTTTGTGTGGGTTGTCAGCTCACATCCTTTGTTTGCTAAACTACAGGATTTGAAGCATTTTTCCTATCAATTTGTATAAAGTATTAACAGGTTAAAGATATTTACTCCTATTTTGTTTGCTGCAATTCTTTTTCCACTCTGCTGTTGACTGTGTTATTGAAATTCTGCTGTATGATTTTATTTCTGATTTACCATGGTCAATTTTAATTTTTAAAAAGCTTGCAGTTGTATTTTTTTTTTTTCCTGGAAAATTTACACTTAGAAAAGTTTTCTTCATACCTAGATTTGGTAAATATTCACTTCTATTTTCTTCTGGATTTTCTCCCTCCAATAGCTTGTTGTTAAGTGTGTAACTCTTGAATGCAGATGGAATTAAATTAGTATCTGGTGTATGGAGAGAGATCAGGGCCAGAGATATCTTTCTGAATTGCTAATTAGGAATTCCTTAACAATGTATTAAATAACTCTTCCTATCTCTACGTGAAGCCTCCTTTGTTATATACTAAATTTATATGTAATATGATTTTTGTGTCTGTTCCTTCTACTTAACGTTTTAATGCATTGGTCAGAATTTCCAAAAGGATATTATATGAAAATGGTAACACTGGGTTTCCTGGGTTAGGTTTTGGTACTAATAATGGGCTGATTTGAATTTACTCAGAGATCCTGGGAATTTAAGGCCTAGAGTGAACCTCCTTTAGCTAGGCAAGAGAGGCCCAGTCACAGGACCCACAGATCACAAATACCAGCTGACAAAACTGTCATTATCTCTATCTTGTTAGAGAGTTTTGAGCTTTATGACTGCGGTCACAGTGAATTACAGGAGAGGAAGTGCTGAGCAGAACTGGGCCTCCCAGTGAGATAAGAGATAGATAAGCTCCAGGCTGGACATTTATGACTAGCCTCCTGTTTGCATTTCCTGAGAGGAAAGGTAGGTGGGCCCCAGCTGAGGAATTTACAATCAGCCTCCTGTTTACAAATAGCCAGTCCTTGTCTCTTGTAAACATCTCAAGGTAATAATCATGGCAAGGACGAAAAGGGAAAAAACAAAAACCCGAGGAAAGGATTAAGGGCTCTCCCCTTCTCCCTTTTTCATGACAGGGGTGACACTACACACGTGCAGAAANCTGACGCTCCATCCACCCTCGTGGCTTCACTGATTGTGCAGTGAAGTGGGGATGGGTGGTCAACAAAGTCGTTTCCAAGCTTTCATTTGATTTGAGAACACTAGTAATAGAACAGGTATGGGGGAAAAAATAGAGTCTGTAGTGTTCATGTGTGCTTATTTCTGGAAGGCAGTAGGCAGCTGCAGTAATTTCGAAGTTGCTAGATTGTTGACTTTTAAATTCTTCTACCCAAAACAACTCTAAGCTAAGCTGTGAACAAAGAAGAACTGAGAATCACTCGAAATACTTGAAGAGACTGCTGTAATTATTATCCTCCTTTCTGGATGTTATTACTCTGAGGCATGGGTTTACAGTAGTAAAACATTTGGAAAGAAGAATTTGTTGGTTTTTAGAACCTGATTGGGATGTCCAAGACATCGAGTAATGAGGGAATAATTTTTTTTTTTAAGTAATACTTTTTGTTGTACAAAGAAGACTCTTGAGAGTCCCTTGGACTGCAAGGAGATCAAACCAATCAATTCTAAAGGAAATCAACCCTGAATATTCATCGGAAGGACTGATGCTGAAGCTCCAATCCTTTGGCCACCTAATTTGAAGAGCCGATGCATTGGAAAAGACCCTGATGCTGGGAAAGAGGGAGGGCAGGAGAAGAAGGGGGTGACAGAGGATGAGATGGTTGGATGGCATCATCGACTCCTTGGACATGAGTTTGAGCAAAGTCTGGGAGATGGTGAAGGACAGGGAAGCCTGGTGTGCTGCAGTCCATGGGGTCACAAAGAGTAAGACATGACTGAGCGACTGAACAACAAAGAAGAAGCAAAGGAAAAAGTCAGCCGGCACTCCACCTCTGCATAGCAATCCTGCTCTAGTGAAAAGATCAACACAGTCCTTCAGAATGTGGGCAAGGGGGGAGACCTAGAAACAAACTAACCACAACGGACCCTTCCTGGACCAGAAAATAGAGTGGGATGGAGAGAAATTGGGGGCAAGAGATTAGATTTGGGAGCCATTCTTCCCCACTGCTCCCCCTGGGTCCTGTCCTCCACCTGAGGTAGAAGGAATCTCGGGTCAGCATGAACTTGAGTTCTTGAAGCCCCCAAGAGAAGCCTGACAAGCAGCCAGAGAGAGGACGATGGTCGTGAAGGAGGGTCTCCCACAGATTCCCTTCTGTGCATGTTGTGCCTTTCGGGGTGCAGGTGAGGGCCCAGAGGAGATGTCACTGGGGCCACGTCTCTTCAGGAGGGCTCTGACATGGAAAGTAGGGAGGTCGCTGTTCACACTTGAACTTCAGTGATGGGCCAGTGCTTGGGGAGCTCGCTGGCCTCCATCACCCTGTGGTCATTCAGCTGCCGAAATCAAAGGAAGACGACCCCGCTCTCCCATAATTGTGATGCTTTTTCTCTTCAATCTTCTTGGAAATTTCTATCCAGGAAGGAAATTTACCAAAGGAAAAACCCTGGTATCTGTTTAGAGTTTGCAAAACCACTTTCAAATTGATTCTTTCATTTGATTCTCTCCCACAAAGCCTTGTCTAGTGCACTGGGATCACTTGACTCAGCTATCAGACTTAGATTTGCCAAAGGGCACATAGATGGTAAAATTTAGCAATTTTTGCAGCAAGCCTAAGTTGTGTTCTTTTTGTCTCCCAACAGTTCTGCTAAAGAGTTTATGTTATTTTATGGGTTGCCCCAGAGCAGGAGTTTATAAAGCTTGCTTGGCAAAGGCTCAGGGATTCCAAGTCTGTGCCTGAGGATGCTTGGGTTGGGAGGGGTGAGGTGTTGGGGGTGGTGGCCCTGAGGTATCTGGTCTTGCACTGTGTGTTATTTTCCTCAGGAAGACGCCATTTGCAGAAAGGATTCTGCAGTGGTCTTATTAATTTTCAAATCCCCATCTTCAAGTCCTTAATAGATGCTCAAGTAACATGCTTGGAAAGAATATTTGGAGGGCAAGAGGGTGAGCTTGATCATAGTTGTTGAGGAGTGGAGGAGCAGACAGTGAGTGGAATGGATCTGAACGTAAAAGCTTTGTAAGGGCCATGATTTTTTAAAAAAATCTGTAAACTTGGCTTAATCAAACTGAAAATCGGGTGGATCAATTACGTAATACAGAAATCATTTTTAGGGATTTAGCTTTCACCCAGCAGCAATACAGTCTCTCTCTCTCTTTTTTAGGATAAGTAACATCTTATTTATTTACTCAAAGCTGCGGTTTTTCGAGTAGTCATGTATGGATGTAAGAGTTGGACTATAAAGACAGCTGAGCACCAAAGAATTGATGCTTTTGAACTGTGGAGAAGTTCTTGAGAAGAATGTCTCAAGAAGTTGTAGAAGACTCTTGAGAGCCCTTTGGACTACAAGGAGTTCAAACCAGTCCATCCTAAAGGAAATCAGTCCTGAATATTCGTTGGAAGGACTGATGCTGAAGCTGAAACTCTAATACTTTGGCCACCTACAAAGAACTAACTCATTGGAAAAGACCCTGATGATGGGAGAGATTGAAGGTGGGAGGAGAAGGGGACAACAGAGGATGAGATGGTTGGATGGCATCACCAACTCGATAGACATGAGTTTGAGCAAGCTCTGGGAGTTGGTGATGGACAGGGAGGCCTGGTGTGCTGGAGTCCATGGGGTTGCAAAGAGTTGGGCACAACTGAGCGACAGAACTGAACTGAACATCTTATTTTTGTTCCCAGAGGTAGAACGGGGTGAAGGAAATTTGGGGCAAGGAGGGGAGCTGAGAGACAATCCTTCCCAGTCTCATCTGAATCCTGTAGCAGCAACCAGCTCTGGGGAAACTAAGGAAGAACAGAATTAGTCTTGGGCTTCCCTGGTGGCTCAGTTGGTAAAGAATCTGCCTGCATTGCAGGAGACCTGGGTTTGATCCCTGGGTCAGGAAGATCCCCTGGAGAAGGGAATGGCTACCCACTCTAGTATTCTTGCCTAGAGAATTCCATGGACAGAGGATCCTGGAAGTGCTACAGTCTATGGGGTCACTAAGAGTCAGACATGACTGAGTGCCTAACACTTTCAGGATTACTCTGAGATGCTTGGGAAACTGGGGTGTTTTATTCCCATAAGCCATCTATAGATCTATTGGTTTGTGTCCACTGAAGCCTGGAAGCAGGAGTATCCAGTCCCCAGGATTCTGCATTCTTCATCCCCACTGTCATCTCGGGCTTCCCAGGTGGCCCTAGAGGTAAACAAGCTGTCTGCCACTTCAAGAGACCCAAGAGACGTGGGTTCGATCCCTGGGTCAGGAAGATCCCCTGGAGGGGGAAATGGCAACCCACTCCAGTATTCTCGCCTGGAGAATCCCCATGGACAGAGGAGCCTGGTCGGCTACAGTCCATGGGGGCGCAGAGAGTCGGATATGATTGAAGCAACTTAGAGTGCAGCACTCACTGTCGTCTCAGGGACACCCACTGAACCCTCTGAATTCAGTACACCAGACTCCCAGGGCAGGGAAATAGCTTGCCCAGGTAAGCAGTTCACCTGCCTACTTACTTTCAGACGCATCTCTGCTCCCCTGTCCCCTCAGATTGCTGGGGGCTGGTTGAGTTCCTGTACCCTTGCCTTTCATTAGGTTGGGCCAGTGAGAGGCGGAAGTGAATGATGAGAAGAATTTGGTATACCCCAGACCATCCTGCCCTCCCCTTTCCAGCCTCGTCTTGGGTGGTGACTGTGCCTCTGGCAGGGACCACTTGTCCTCCTTGGACCCAGGTCTGCCTTGCAGCCCCTGCCCTGCTTCTGCCCCTCCCTCTACCACCACCATGGCCTTCCCTCACCCCAAATTGCAGCTCCTGCCTGGCAGCCAAAACCCTGGGGTCCCCAGGCAGTCCCTCCCACATAGCTCCAGCTTCCAGCTCCTGGGGTCTGAGGACTCAATCTCCTCCCTTTGAGGAGGAGCAGCCCTGGGAGCGATAGCAGTTTCCTGAAGCTGTTGATCTCTGGGTTATCTCCCCTGTCACTACCCGCCCCCAACTTCCCCTCAACCCCTTTCAGCTCTTGCAACCCCATTGTAACTAGCCTGCTGTGTTAATTTCTTCTCCTAAACTCTCTTCCCTGGGATCTGCCTTCTTGACTGCTCCCAGACTAAAACACAGCTTTAGCACAGTCAATGGGTACATGCTAAGTCACTTCAGTTGTGTTCAACTCTTTGCAACCCTATGGATTATAGCCTGCCAGGCTCCTCTGTCCATGGAATTCTTCAGGCAAGAATACTGGAGTGGGTTGCCATGGCCTCCCTTCAGGGGATTTTCCTGGAGCCTGGCAGTCTACAGTCCATGGGGCTGCAACAAGTCGGACACAACTGAGTGACGGAGCGCACACAAAGACAGACTCAGTTCAGTTCAGTTCAGTCGCTCAGTTGTGTCCGCCTCTTTTCAACCCCATGAATCGCAGCACGCCAGGCCTCCCTGTCCATCACCATCTCCCGGAGTTCACTCAGACTCACGTCCATCGAGTCAGTGATGCCATCCAGCCATCTCATCCTCTGTCGTCCCCTTCTCCTCCTGCCCCCAATCCCTCCCAGCATCAAAGTCTTTTCCAATGAGTCAACTCTTCGCATGAGGTGGCCAAAGTACTGGAGTTTCAGCTTTACCATCATTCCTTCCAAAGAAATCCCAGGGTTGATCTCCTTCAGAATGGACTGGTTGGATCTCCTTGTAGTCCAAGGGACTCTCAAGAGTCTTCTCCAACACCACAGTTCAAAAGAATCAATTCTTCAGTGCTCAGCCTTCTTCACAGTCCAACTCTCACATCCATACATGACTACTGGAAAAACCATAGCCTTGACTAGACAGACCTTAGTCAGCAAAGTAATGTCTCTGCTTTTGAATATGCTCTCTAAGAAGAGGTAAAAGGTTCCATAGGTGCTAGAGAAGACATCAGAGTCCTGGGTCAGAGACAAAGTACTTTATTACTCACGGCACAGCAAGCAACATAAGCTTCAGGCTCGAGTTGGTCCCCTTGTTCCTCAAGTACTGCAGGGTAATATGGAGTGGCCCAGGCAGATACTGAGCACACAGTGGGTTTATGTTACAGCAGAGAAAGCCCGAGTTCAAGAAACCCACATCTTTCAGAGGGACTGCAAGCTGACTTACCCAATGTTGAGACCAGAGAGAGACATTATCTTCATTCTCCCAGATACCAAGAAAATCTGCCCTCTGCCCTGGAAGGAGACAGTGTTTTTGTCTCCCAAGGCAATCTGCTTTATAATCTTCCATAAAAAAGATAGTTTAAAAGATGGT
This sequence comes from Redunca redunca, assembly GCA_006410935.1. Lineage (NCBI taxonomy): Eukaryota > Metazoa > Chordata > Mammalia > Artiodactyla > Bovidae > Redunca > Redunca redunca. The sequence goes on along the minus strand of SJYQ01001097.1, from coordinate 373,621 downwards.
CTGATGAGAAGTACAGTGCTCCCAGCTCATAAAACATGTCAAAATACAAAAGATGCGTGGAGAATTTTCTCCTAATACACTCTTGGTTAAGAATCACCAATGAAGAATATTGTTTCTGAATCTAAAGGCGGTTCATTTTTCAAACAATTAATTGACAAATGAGCTTTTTTCAAGATTAATTCATTAATTTGGCTATGCTGAATCTTAGCTGTGGCATTCAGGATCTTGCATTGCCACATGCAAACTCTTAGCTGCTGTGTGTGGGATCTCGCTCCCTGACCAGGGATCAAACCCAGGCCCCCTGCATTGGGAACATGGAGCCCAAGCCACTGGACCACCAGGGAAGTCCCAGACAAATGAGCTCTTTTCATCCTGTATTATGAACTGTACAGCGGGCCACTGCCTTATGGTTGAGCTACCACAACACAAATCTAGTTTATTTCTGTATAAAAAATAAACACCAGGTTCAAACTTGCAGCTGTAGGAATACTGTGAGGGTTAAATGAAACAACACATGCGGAATGTTGGCACACAGCAGGCAATAAAATTTAGTTCTTCTCTCTCTTCTTCCACACTTTGCCTGCCTCATGGCCTTGCCTGAAACTGTCCTGGCTGTGCATCAAGAATGGCTCAGATTTATGTCTTTTTCCTGCTACTGGTGGCTCTGCTGAAAGCAGTCCATTGAATCCTTTAAATGAGTCCCATGAGAGGCACCCAGCCTTCTAGAAGAGCAATAAAAATGACTGAGCAGCCGGCAACCTGTTATCTGTGATTTTATGAGCTGCCACTCACTTGACTCTCCCATTCCTCCTGGCCTCTTTTCCCACTTCCATCCCCACCCCATTCTGTTGGCCTTCTCAAGGCCACCTTCTACAGACTGTTTACACTCTGTTCTCCACAGCCATAGCTCTTGTTTATTCACTAAGAAATGATCTGCAGATGACAGGATCTCTTATATAGAAAAGTCTAAGGAATTCCACTAAAAGAAATATCAGAACTAATAAGCGTGTAGAGTGAAGTGACAGAATACAAGATCAATACACAAAGATCAGTTGTATTTCTAGAAGGCAGCTGTGCTCTCCACTATACCACCAGCACGAAAGAGATGAAAGAGGTATAGCCCATTTTCAAGGTATTGTGAAAAGTACTGATGCAGAAGGGGAGAATCTTGGACTTTATCTGCCGGGGAAAAAGGATGCCATCATTAGCTGGGTTTCTTTTTTTTTTTTTTTTTAAGTCTTTATTGAATTTGTAACAATATTGCTTCTGTTTCATATTTTGGCTTGTTGGCCAGGAGGCATGTGGGATCTTAGCTAGGGGCAGAACCCGTGCCCACCTCTGCAATGGAAGGTGAAGTCTCAACCACTGGATCCCAGGGAAGTCCCTAAGCTGGGTTTCTGAATCTCCTCACTGGTAACCTTGGGACCAGATCATTCTTCATGGTAAAGGGCAGTCCTGGGCATCTCTGGCACTTGATGCCGGCACTTAGAATAAAAAATGCCTCCATTTGAAAGACAGTCTGAACAGAAGTGCAATGTTTTTTGAGCTTGGTGTTGCTATTGCTTAGTTGCTAAGTCCTGTCCAACTCTTTGTGACTCTCTGGATGGTCACTCCTCAGGTTCCTCTGTCCATGGGATTCTCTAGGCAATAGTACTGGAATGGGTAGCCATTTCCTCTTCCAGGGGATCTTCCCGACCCAGGGATCAAACTGTGGTCTCGTGCGTTGGCAGGCAGATTCTTTACCGCAGAGCCACCTGGGAAGCCTGCCTTTTGATGTGGGAGAGGTCAAGATTACATCTGGTTGAGAACCCTACGAGAAAAGGGAGACACTGTGAAGCAATTGGCAGAGAAGATCCCACCACAGAAAAAAAGTCATGCTGAAGGTGGTTTGTGCAGGAAGAGATTGTTCTCTGGAGAAAAGAGCCATCAACAGGAGTAGGCCCTAGAGACAACAGCTACAGAGGTTCGATTTCAGAGCATCTGGATGCAGTGGGACCATGGGCCTCTGCTCACCATGCAGGCTGTACCAGCCGCAGACCATCCCCCAGACAAGGGACCCTTTAGTTCAGACAGCATCTTCTTCAAAGTGTCCAAAGGAAAGCCTGGATTCCTTTCTAGCAACTCTCTGAGATTTTTTTTTTTTTCTGGCTGGCAAGTTACTTCTGAGAGCAGAGCAAGGAGGGGCAAATAACAGTCACCCCATCCTCCAAGCTGGGAAATGGAATCCTGAAGTGTAAGCCCCTGGTCCCTACTGGGTCCCTGTAAGAAGCCTCTGAGTTCTAGGAAATGCACAGTGTGATCACAGGTTATGCATTTAAAAGACTGCACTCTGGTTTCCAAAGAAACAGGATATTACAGTGAGAGATGGCCCTCATTATCCCTGGTTAACGTCCATGTGCATTTGAGGACAGTGGCGACTGCGTTGTGCTGAAGAGGGACTCAGCCTTCTTTGTGGGAGCAGCGTCACTTGCTGGGGTTCTCAAGCAGACAGGTAGGTGTCTAGCTCAGACTCTCAGAAGCAGACCAGATGACTCACCAGAATAAATCTGCGGCTGCACCTCAAAGGTGATTTGGGGTCTGGAGTTGAGAGCTAGCTTGGCTTTCCTCACGCTATGCGTTGTCAAGGGACTGAGTCCACTCCCTACAAGTGGTCGGCCCAGCTGGGGTTTCTGGATCAAAGGCTGGGCAGAGTCGTGGGCAGGCAGGCCATATCTGGGGGGCTGGGGGTGTCAGAGCAGTGTCCCCTGGACTCCTCAGTCTCTAAGGGGACTCTCTGAACCATCTGATTCCAAGGGCGAAATACTCCCCCAGTGAGCACAGCTGACAGAAGAGCAGGTAATGGGGGACTGCAGTGATTCCCTGAAGCCCCCACGGGAAGTAGGAGTGGGTTTGCAGGGCACCTTGCCTGTGGGGTCAGTGCACCTCCTAGGGCCCCAGGCTATACAGACACCCCAGTGAGCCCCTGAGACTCCAGAGCCTCAGTGCCCTCCTATGAAAACTAGGGAAATGACGCCTACAACACAAGGATTGTGAGAAAGAATATACAAAGAAGTGCTCCGGGGCCCTAAAACGTGACATGAACGTTAGCTGGCATTGGCTCAATTCCACAGCAAACAGCACTTTCATAATAAAGCATCTGCGCTTCTATGTGAGAAGTTACAGGGTTACTTTACCTCCTGATGAGAAAATAAGAGCAGAGAGCCTGACCCCAAGGCATTTAAGCAGTTGGCAAACAGGCCCCAGGCTCCTTGGCAGAGTAGGCTGATACATTCCGGGAGGCGGGGCCGGGCCGGGGGCGGGGCATCAGCTCAGAGCTATGCCAACCCTCCCCTACACGCGCAGGAGGTCCCTGCAGTGTTGGTGGTGGTTGTTCAGCCGCTGGAAGGTAGTTTTATAAATAAAATTCAAATTTCTGTATTGACCTTTGCTTTATTGAAAAGCTGTTTACTTAGCTCCTCCCAAAGGAGACAGAGGAATCATGCTTTCCGGATTTACCTCTCTAGGAAAGGGCAGAGTGGCTCGCCGCTGCCTAACAGGATCTTCAACCACCCCACGTGCAGCTGAAACACACTAAGCCCACCCCCAGGAGGAGACCCAAGGCGCTCAGAAGGGCACGGGCGCACAGCAAGCACCCGTCTTCGCTGTCAGTCCAAGAAGTCCTGCTCTGCGCTCAGTTCCTGAGACTGCGCACCTCCGTGAACACGTGTGACATATCGTTTTTCCCTGAGTTGTCTCAGTGCACATGCACACACCTCCACTCACCCAGAGGGCTCGCTCCTCCGGACAACGACTACAGCGCCCAGCAAAAGGTCCTTCACCGACTAGGTGTGTTGTCGCAGCTGCTCAGATCTTTGCTGGAAACCCATCAACCCGCCTCGGGGAGCAGGCGTGTCCTTGCTGAGAACCTGCCAACCTCCCCTCCACCTTTAGCAGGAGCGAACACACATCTTGAAGTTAACGAGTCCAGAGATCAGAAGCCGAGCTTCTTGTGTGTGCACGCAAAGGAAAAACCAGACGGAAGCTGCTGGAACCAAGATGGCGAGGAATCTGACATGAAACTGGCCCCATGTCTCATGATACACGGATCTGCCTATATTTGCCTATATAAACGGCATATCTACCGCTGGCCAGGACCGGACATTAAGGACCAAAACTGGATAACAAAGGGGTGGCACCCCGCTTCCCTGAAGAAGCCCTGCCCTCCCCGCTCCCCACCACCCCCTCAGTACCTCCCTATCACTAGTCTCACTCCTCTTGTCTTTACTCTTTAAAGCTAAGTAACTCTCGCCAGGTGGGTGGAAAGCTGATCTGTGAGCTTAGCTCCGGCTTCTCCGTTCCTTGGCTACTTGAGTTTGTGCTGCGTTGAGCTTGGCTTTGGTTTCGGCTTCAGTTTCGTTTGTTCGTCCCTGCTCAGTCGCTGACTGCGACCCCATGGACTGTAGCCCACCAGGCTCCTCTGTCCATGGGATTCTCCAGGCAAGAATACTGGAGTGGGTTGCTGTTCCCTTCTCCAGGCGATCTTCCTGACCCAGGGATTGAACCCCATCTCCTGCATTGCAGGCAGATTCTTTACCCTCTGAGCCACCAGGGAAGCCCACTCTCTGCTGGAATCTAACAGAAAAAGAAGCCTACCCCTCGGGGAAGCAGAGATCCTGGGCTGGGCTAGGGCCCAAGCAGGGGCTATGTGACTTAATTCAGTACCAAATATTCTATAATACGTATGTATTTTTAATTTTTTGGCCATGCAGTATGTGGGATCATAGTTCCATAACCAGGAGTTGAACCTGTGCCCACTGCATTGGAAACTCAGAGTCCTAACCACCAGACCTTCAGGGAAGTCCCCGTTGTATATTTTTGCTTAAATATTCAGTTTCTGTGGTCCATGGTTTTTTTTTTTGCAAGGCACCCGTTCGCCGCTCTGAGGCTGAGACTGTACTGAGCTCTGACCTGACTGTGGACGACTCTACTAAACAAAAGTCACTTTGTGCCACTCCTCTGCCCGGACACCACTCCTCACTCATAGCAGCCCTCGGGCCCCTGCCCTGCTCCTTCCCAGGTTCCTGCCTCCCTGGCCTTCTTGTCTGTCCCTGAACACTTGTAAGGGCACTGCCTGAGCTCATGCACTTACCATTTCCTGCACTTGGGACCTGCTCCCCATCCCACTTCCCTCTGCCCCCACTGCCTCATTTCCTTCGTCTTTCTCCATCACCATCTGACCCACACCACAGATCTATTTGTGTGTCAATTGTCTCCCCCTCCCCATCATTACATAAAGGCCCAAAGGGATGCAGTTCAGTGGCATGTTCTCCCAAGAGCCTGGACCTGTGCATGTGGCCGGTATTCAATTAATACTTAGAAATGACTGAATAAATGAGAGGGATACAGACCTCCTGTGACCTGTGTTCATGCTTTTTGTGTTGCTGCCTGTTACTGCCCTGCGAGTAGACTTCTCTGTCTGCTGTGGGGACAGTGGCCTCAGGTGTAATCTATTCCCTTAAAGGTCAGCACCAGCTGTGTATCCCTGACACAGCTCCCAGCCCACAATGCTTTCACAGGAAAGGGATCTCTAGCTAGAGACTGGATGGGGGGATGGGGGATAGGAAAGAGGGTTTCCACGTGCATCCCTTGGCCATACTTTAATAAAAGAATCTCCCTTTACACTTATCTTTGTTCTTTCTCCAAAGTTCCTTTCTAGGCAGCCCCTAGGTATAATCAGGTCCCTTCCAAGGAGCCTAGTCTATCCCCACACACAGACTGGGTAGGTGCCCCCAGACCCTGGGCTTCCCAACAGAGTGCCTGCATGTCTGCCTCCCACACTGGCTCCTAAGCCACTGGAAGAAAGGAGAGCATCCCCAGGACCCAGCGCCATCCTGGCACTGGGTTCACATTTAATAAATGCTTGTTGAATGAACGAGTGGCTACGTGAGCGAACGAAGCAGGAGAAATGCTTTGGACTCTGTAAAGCAGAGTGATGGGAATGATTATGAGAAAGATGTTCAGAGTTATGAAATCCACCCCTCCGGGCCCAGGGTTCTGGTCTGACGTTTAGAACTAACAGGTGCCGGTTAAACAAAGCTTTTCAGGGAAAGAAATTTCACAACTTCCCTTTTTTCCTCCCTCTGGCCACAAAGGCTGTTGATTCAGACACCAAATTAAGAAATAGATGAGTAGACAAATTGCACTGCCAGGGCTTCATCTGTGTGTTGTTGCCCTGAAGCTAATGTTTCTGTGGTTGCATTTGAGGTCATCTCCTCCCTCTGCTCTTGGTCTCCCCTCTTCCCCTAAAAGGCAGACCCAGGGGGCTCAATCCATTGCCAAAAAAAAAGAAAAAGATCTGAGACATAAAATCCTGAACAAATAACCAAGGAGCTAAGGAAAGTAGTTTGCTTTTACCTGTAGCATTTTGAAACTTGCAAATGATTTTTTAAAAAATTGTACTGACTCCAAAGAAATGCGAGGGCTGCCCCCTAAAGGGGCAATTCAGCAGAATGAAACTTTGGGAATGACTGGAATTATATTGTCTGCCTGTTCTCTCTGCCACTGACAGCAAGTGCTCAGTGAGCAGGTTCTACGTTTCTTTCTCTGGGTGCGCAGCTGCATTGCAGGGGTAGCTTCAAGTCACCCAAACCAGGCTGCACCCTGATGGGGAAGTCAGAACCTCCGGGCTACAGTGCCTAAGGCAGGACCACCCCGTGTCTGCAGCCATTATAGCACGAGTCCCTCTGAGGCAATGATGGAAAAAAAAAAAAAAAAGGCTCCAGAGAACTAGGACATTTAGAAAACCCAGCCCGTCTCTATTTGTTGGCATTTTCTCCCGGAAAGATAGCTTCCCTGATGGCTCAACTGGTAAAGAATCCGCATGCGGTGCAGGAGACACAGGGCACTTCCGTGTTTGACCCCTGGGTCCAGAAGATCCCCTGGAGGAGGGTATGGCAATCCACTGCAGTACTCTTGCCTGGAGAATCCCCCATGGACAGAGGAGCCTGGCGGGCTATAGTCCATGGGGTTGCAAAGAGTCAAACACAGCTGAGTGATTAACACACTCTCCTGGAAGATGTATCCACGGGACAAATGTCTGAAGTCTCTGAAAAACAAAAACATCACTACACATGCTCTAAAGACAACAAAAGCATGGGAGCGTGTTGCTGCCAGGTGAGTGTGTGGTAATGAAGCAGCGTGGCTGTGATTTGGGGTGCACTAGGGAGGACTGAGACAGGAGGAGAACGCCAGCGGCTGTCAGTCTGCTGTACGGCTGCAAGCACGTGAAGAGACAGAGTCAGGCGAAGCTGACATCTGCCAGGGAACAATTAGCTGTGGCAAGCCCTGAGCCTCTGCTCTGCGCTCTGCAGGCTTTGAGATGCTTCCAGATGTCCCTGTGTTTCAACGCAGCATCTTAACACACAGCAGGAAGAAGGAAGCCGGGGGCACAAGCTGAAAAAAGTACCCACTTGATTACCAAGTTCAGCTTAGTCCAGGGATAAGAACCACTTCCAAGGAGCTATGGGGTCAACATTAGTAGGCTCATGGAATGTATCATAGAATGCCTCATTTAATCCCATAAAACCCTAGGAGGTGGGTCACATTAAGCCACTTTCATAGGGCTTCCCTGGTGGCTCAGCAGTAAAGAATCCACCTACAATGCAGGAGACCCAGGTTCAATCCCTGGGTCAGGAAGATCCCCTGGAGAAGGAAATGGCAACCTACTCCAGTATTCTTGCCAGCTGGATGGTAGAGGTCACCCAGCTCATGTTCATCACAATGAAAATGCCAGGGTTCACCTGTTCTCCTGCCTCTCTTAAAGCTGCATGCAGTGTACAGGGCCAACCCCAAGGTGGAGAGGACCGTCAGATGTGCCCGTCCTGGTACCTGGAACTTTTGTGACAGTCCCTTGGTCCTCTTCCCCCTCAAGTCATCTGCCACATTTAATGCACTGACATTTCCCTCCTTACAAATCCTTCTCACAGGGGATTCCCTGGCGGTCTAGTTGCTAAGACTCCGTGCTCCCAATGCAGGGGCTGTGGTTCAATACCTGGTCAGGGAACTAGACCCCACATGCTGCATCTAAGACCTGGTGCAGCCAAATAAATATTTTTAAAAAGAAGCTTTACTTAAAAAAAAAAATCTTTCTCAGTGTCTGGAGAGTTCAGAAATACACACTGTATAAAGGGTAGAAAGACATGACGTCTAAGATTTTCTTTAAACCACTTCAGCCAACCAAACAAGGGGGGATAAAAAGAAGAAAAGAGGAAGTAGAAGAAGCAAATGTGGAAAAGTCTTGACAGTTATTGAGTTCAAGGAGAGGTTCAGCCTGGGTGTAAGGGGATTCCCTGTGCTAGTCTCTGTATTTGTATATACTCTTGAGCAGTTGACCTTTTTCATTATAATTTAAAAACATTTTTTTCTTTGCTGGAACTCCTGCTCACACCTCCATCCTGGCTCTGTTCCTTCTCTTTCTATACCTTCTCCCTTAAAAATGTGTTTTTCCCAAAGTCTTTGCTCATTTCTTCTGAGTCACAACTCTATGGGCTGGGCCTCCCTGTTGCTTTACTTGAGTTCTCTGTGAAGATGCCCTGACTCTATAGCTTCAGTCATATTTCAAATATATGTATATCTATATCTATCTATATACATTCATATATATATATATATATATCAAGGGAGAGAACTATAACAAAACTCATAAATCTATCAGCTAATCAGCACTGATATTTTGTCATGTGTTGTATTAGTCACTCAGTCACGTCCTACTCTTTGAGACGCTATGGACTGTAGCCTGCCAGGCTCCTATGTCCATGGAATTCTCCAGGCAATAATACTGGAATGGGTTGGCGTTCCCTTCTCCAAGGAATCTTCCTGACCCAGGAATTGAACCTGGGTCTCCTGAATTACAGGCAGGTTCCTTACCATCTGAGCCATCAGGGAAGCCATATTTCCTTCGTATTTTTAGAATCAACGTTTTCCAAATGTCATTAAAGATCCTAACACCCTAACACACCTACCTCTCAGACTCTCCAGACCCACCTCTCTTCCTTGTCTCCCCAGAGAAAACCCCTGTTCTGAACCCAATGTCTCCCAATGTCTCCAGACTATGTTTACACTTTGACTACATAAGCCTGCAATCTATGGAACGGTTTTGTTTTGTAAATTTACAGAAAGCAAGTTCACTGTCTGTGTTTATCTGTAACTTTTTTCCCTCCACATTGTGCTTCCCAGGTCACCCATATTGATACAGGAAGCTCTGGTTCACGCACGGCGAATGCTGCGGAGTATTTCAGTAGATGACACAGCACTTTTCTCCTTACTCGCCTGTGGATGGACATCCTGGCTGCTTCCTGTACGCACTGCAGCAGTGACTGTCCTGTAAGGGCTCCTTGTGTACACATGTACAAGCATGCACTTTCCACTGTGCGTCACGTACTAACGGCCCTTTAACACGTTACGGTGCTTGTTTGCTTATTGCACCACTCAACCCCAAGCAGAGAGTACATTCTTATCTCTATGCTATCTTTTTAGCACATTATGTGAAAGTGTTAGTTGCTCAGTCGTGTCTGACTCTTCATGACTCCATGGGCTGTAGCTCGCCAGGCTCCTCTGTCCATGGAATTCTCCAGGCAAGAATACTGGAGTGGGAGTCATGCTCTTCTCCAGGGGATCTTTCCAACCCAGGACCCTGGTCTCCTGTATTGCAGGCAAATTCTTTACTGTCTGAGTCACCAGGGAAGCCCATTCATACCTATTAATGGATTAACTAAAGGGAGGGAGGCAGGAGAAGGCGAGGGAGTGGGGAAGGAAGGAAGGAAAGAGGAAAGGAAGGAGAGAAGGAAAGAACGGAAGGAGGCAGGCCACAGAAGTCTCCATCATCAAGGTCAGGATCAAAGGACTAGGTAGTCAATGGCACTATTTTGTGGAAATACAGGTATGAAGTTGGCAGAGAGGACTCCATGAGGCATTTTAATCATGATTTATATGCCTGGGATCAAAGAACACCCTCTCAGCGTGCATTATACTCAGTGGAAAAACAGAGTTGTCTCTATTTTACACTAGTACTTAAACAGACTTCTCATAAAAGCCAGTTAAAGACTAACTTGGATAGTTTTTCAGATGAAGTGAAACTACATTGTCTTAAGCCAGCTAAGCCTAGACAGATAAAAGACAAGACTTTGTCAATTTAAAAAAATAAAAGAGCCATTTATCCTACCAGCAGAATGAGTTTAGCTAGAGGAATTGTAATTTGGGAATGCAGTGGACAGCAAGGAGATCAAACTAGTCGATCCTAAAGGAAATCAACACTCAATATTCATTGGAAGGACTGATGCTGAAGCTGAAGCTCCAATACTTTGGTTACCTGATGTGAAGAACAGACTCCTTGGAAAAGACCCTGATGCTGGAAAAGATTGAGGGCGGGAGGAGAAGGGGGTAATAAAGGATGAGATAGTGGGATGGCATCACCAAGTCAATGGACATATGAGTTTGAGCAAATTCTGGGACATGACCGGGGACAGGCCTGGTGTGCTGCAGTCCATGGGGTCACAGTCGGACACGACTTGGCGACTGAACAACAGTGAGGCAGCTTCGGCAGACCACAGGCAAATCCAGACAAGGGAGAGAGCTTGCTTTCATGGAGGAGAGGAGGGAGCTGGGAGGGGCACGAGAGGTCAGGCAGCTGGCAAAGGGCCAAGACTGGCCCCGGGAAAGATCCCAAACATTGTGCAGGAGGGGAAGCCAGCTCAGAGAAAATGGGACTGAAAGAGGACTCACTCCCTCCAGCAGGCTAGACTCAGGACCGCACACTGGGCTGCCAGACCAGGGGCAGGGGAGGCTAGTTTGGAGAAAGACAGGAGTGTCTGGGGAGTCGCAGTAGTCATGTACAGATGTCAGAGGTCACTGTTGAGTCATCCCACCGTGTGTGTGTGCTCAGTTGTATCTGACGCTTTGCAAGCCCACAGACTGTAGCCTGCCAGGCTCCTCCATCAGTGGAATTTTCCAGACAAGAATGCTGGAATGGGTTTGCCATTTCCTACTCCAGGGCATTTTCCCTCCCCAGGGATCAAACACCAGTCTCCTGTGGCTCCTTAGCAGGCAGTTTCTTTACCGTTAGCACCACCTGAGAAGCCCTATATTCTGCACAGCAAATCTGAGGAGGTGCTGAAACTCTGGGCTGCAAGGACAGATATAAACACATCATGTTGTTGTTCAGTGGCTAAGTTGTGTCTGACTACTTACGACCCCATGGACTCTAGCATGCCAGGCTCCTCTGTCCTCCACAATCTCCTGGAGTTTGCTCAAATTCACATCCATCAAGTGGGTGATGCTATCCAACCATGTTATCCTCTGCCGCCATTAGGGAGGCACCCAGTGCCAGGGCTGAACTCCACCCTCACATTCTGACCCATTGCCTACATTTTCAATAAGATGATGCTTAGTTTGAGTTTCCAGATACATCCAGAACAAAATGATCAAGAGAATTGGGGCTCTGGCTAGACTAAGTTGTTTTGGTCAGAGAGACACCTGGTGGCCCTCGAGAGAAACCACACAGTCCTGCCAAAGGACATTTCTGCCCCAAGCACAGCACCAAGGAGTGGCGGGAGAAAGCTTTGCAGGGATAGGGTGGGCCAGAGGGGCACACAGAACTAGGGCTTTGTGGCTGGAGGGAGTGGGTTCAAACACCCACCTGGATTCTGTGTCCTGGACAGTCAGCTTGACTGTTGAAATGGGGCAGGGAGGTAAAGAGCTCCTAAGGCCACTGTGAGGGCCAGCTGAGCTGAGAGTGACGGACTCGATGGTAGCGCCCACAGTATTTGAATGTTGCTTGTCCCCTGACCTTACTGGAGCCCAGTAAGGGATCAGTTTCACAACAGGTTCTTCCCGGGACCCCTACAGCCCCTGTGCTCAGATGGTTACAATGTGATCAGGGAGCTGGGGCCCCCATGGGCAGGCAGGCTTTGTTCCCTTAGGTCCCAGAGCTGTCCACCCACAAAGCACACCCCTCAAGAAATCACGTCCACAGGGTTTCCTTTTGTGGGGTGGGGGTATTATGACAGCCTCTTCCCCACCTTGATAAATCTCTACATGCTTACATTATTCCTATAAGCGGTTTCATGTTTATATCAGCAAGAAATAATCACCATTTCCTTTTTGGAGGGAAAAAATGTTAAATTTCCATCAGTTCTTATTTTCATTTAGCTTTTGGATGGCCTTCCATCAGTTTGTGTTTTCCATCTTTTTGAGCACAGTAAAGACTCTGGGATTTCACAGCATTATTTAACGCTCTCATGTTCTATCCTGTAATTTCAGCCTTTGTCATTGTCTTTACACAAAGGAACATGGCAGACAAGCAGACATCTTGCTCTGGAAGGAATGCAAACAGTGGTGTTCGTGTCTCTGCCCAAGCTAATGAAGAAAGGAGGGTGGTTTCATTCCTAAGAACTCCACAATTCTTTCCAACACCCACTCAGCTTTCCCACACATCAAGGTAATCTGAAAGGGAAACTGAGGGTCAGCAAGAGTGGTTCCTTAAAGCATTTCTTTGTATATGCACCCCTCATCTTTTTTCAAAACAAAAGATGCAATGATAAAATGGTTGTCTGTGTATAAAATTTTATTAACTTGGGAAGAATTTTATATGTGTTAGGAACTTATCTGCTGATATATCATTAGGAATTTTTCAAAGCCAAAAAAAAAAAAATCCTATAATTCAAATAACCTTTTTCTAATTCACCTATTTGATTGGCTGATTTTGGCTTATGCTGGATTTTCTTAAAATAAAGGTCATTTTGGGAGCTATCTGGTGGTCCAGTGGTTGAGAATCTGCCTTCCAATCCAGGGAATGCAGGTTCAGTGTCTGGTTGAGAACTAAGACCCCACATGCTGCAGGGCAACAGCCCACATACCACGATGATAGAAAGCCTGCATCCTGCAACTAAGAACTGATGCAGCCAAAAATAAATACACAAAATTAAAAAAATTAAAAAGTCATTTTCCTTATTCCATCTTAAGCTAGCAGAACAATTTGGGACCAGAACTATATTTTGACATGTCAATTTCCAGGTGCCATTTAAGAAAAAAAGAAAAACTAGAATTATTACATTCATTTAATAGGTGATCCTATCACAGTTTTTCACTTATCTTTCCCTGGTGGCTCACATGGTAAAGAATCTGCCTGCAACGTAGAAGACCTCAGTTTGATCCCTGGGTCAGAAAGATCCCCTAGAGAAGGAAATGGCAACCCACTCCAGTATTCTTGCCTAGGAAATATCATGGACAGAGGAGCCTGGTGGGCTACAGTTCATGGTGTCTCAAAGAGTCGGACACAACGGAGCAACTAACACAAATATTAATAGTGATCCTTTCACAGTTTTTCACTGAGGTCTTAAAGACTGAAAAGTTTTTAGGAATGGACAGATGTTATGATTTATTCTGGTGTGTGTGGAAATCTATCAGGCAAATTTGCTCAAGTTTTGGAAGACAATCTGTTTTCTAAAGAAATGGACTCCCTTGTTCAGGTGGTATCAACCTTCCCTTTCCACAATGGGACGTGCATACGACAGGAAATCCCCACAGCTAGGGCATCCAGAAGAGGGGCCTGGCACAGCTGGCATGAAGTCCTAAGGGCGCAGGAGGGCACTTAGGACAGCCCGTGCGTGACTCTCCGGCTGCCCGTCACACTGAGCCCCAAGACCATCACCTCGATGACTCTACAGAAGGGTTGGTACTAGGATGCGACAGAGGGGGAGCTCTCCCCATCTGATGAAGGATTAAGTCACCAGCATGCCCACAAAACCTACAACTGGTGTGTGTGAAGCTACTACTGTGTGTGTCAGTGACAACCGCACGATGTCTACTTCCCTTTTAAGGCAGGTGACCACACACCCCAGTTAGCCTGGGTAGTCCCAGTTTAGGCCAGTTTCCCTGGTGTAATTATTAATAGCACTTCCTTTCACTCTTGAAAGTGTCCTGGTTTGGATGATAAACGACACCATGGCTTCACCTCTAGGTATGGCTTACTCAGGACACCCCCATCCACCCCAGGATCTCTCCAGAGGCTTCCCAGCAGAGTGCTTTGTTCTGGACTTTTCTACCGCTCTTCCCACCTCACTCCTTCAGGGCCGAGGATCCCAAAACATCACCCTCCTGATGAAGATGTGTGCATCAGAGAACAGCCTTTTGTAGATAACCGCCCTCAATCAGCATCTGATGGGGTAATGTAATCCATGTCTGAACCTGGGGCACTGACACTCTGAGGGAGTGCTTTCCTGAGCTCTCCCCACAGACCACTGAGGCAGGCACTGAAGGGAGGGGTTTACACAGTGCTGGGATGGCCCAACAGGGGGCTCTGGCCACCCCCCACCCATCTCTGCCCCCGAAAAGGCACCAAGCAAAGCCAGTGCTTCAGTTCTCCCCAAAGATGGCGCCACACCAGCCCATACACACTTCCCTCTCACACAGAGCCGGGCACAGGCAGGTTTTTAGATGAATTAAAAAAATGAAATTTTATTCTAAATATAGCATGGAATGTTTTTGAAATATGAATTCTTCTTTCCTGACCCAAAAAAACAACAAAAAAACATTCCTGACACTTTTTGAATATCTAAAAGGTTATCTTCTGTACAATTATATAAATATCTCCATGTCCCTATACACATAACATTTATGGTCCTAAAAGCTTTTTGAAAAGTTGATACAATTGGATTCTTTAGATATGATTAGCCTTCTCGGCGGAAACAGGAAACATTCCCAGAGCAGCAGCTGGGAACGGAGAAGGACACAACTGAGAACACGGCAGGACAGCAGGACGGGGCTGGGGAAGGAAGACTAGAAACAAAACCACACCTCCACGCTGCACACGGATTTTAGAGGATAAGATGGATTTTAGAGGACAAGACCCAGCGCAGACTCAATTATATGCAAATGGGAAGGAGCTATCCGAAGGCAACATGAAATGACCTCGAGGTCACATTTCAAGCCAGTTCAGTGAATATGTCACCTGGCAGGTTTGTTCTTCCAGGAACAAGGGCTTTTCCCTTGTTGCTTCTTATCAAACAAAATATTGATGGTAGAGCCAAATTAGCTAAAAGACTTCAGGGCCCGCGGACATGAACTCAGATCCCTGCTCTGGCATGCACACTGGCTGTGTGATTCTTGGCGGGATTGCTAGCCTCTCTGAGCCTGTTTCCCGCCTGTGAAATGTGGACAATACTGTATCTACTTTGCTATTTCATTGTGAGGACTAGAGGTAAGCAATAAAAAGTGCTTATATCCCCCTGAAAAATAACTGACAATAAATAACTAAAGTGTGTGGGAAGTGTGTGATAAGGGCTTCTCCCTTGAAACTGAGAACAGGCTCTACTCACTTAGTCAGATTTGGCTAGTATTAGCAGACTCCCACAGGCTCTGCCAATCACCGCCAGGCTCGGAGGCTGCCATGGGCCCACTGCTGTCGCTCTGATTACCGTGCAACCACGAAGGCCACTGAGAGTTAGGAACAGTTCCCTTGGGAGTGGTGGGCACCCCCTTCCTAAGGCAGCAGCTCCGCGTGTAGGAGTCGAAGCGCGTGGAGGGCTGGGCTGTCCTCTTACTTGGGTCTCACTGCCCCAGGGCTGCACGGCTCTGGGGAGCACAGCCTGAACCCCATACCAGACCCTCTGAGGAGACTGTTACATCACAGGCCATGCACCCGAAGCCCCTGAAGCCAGGCAAGCAGTATCGTGAGCCCCGTGCCTCCCCAGGGCCCCACAGGAAGCCGCATTTCTCAAGCCTCAGGCTCTCAGACCCTCAGCCCAGCTAGGCAGCGACAGTCAGCAACCACACTGGATCGAGCGTGAGAAGCCAGGACTCTAGGAAGAAGCGGTTCGCGGGCAACCAAGACCTCTGGTCACCAAGGAGAAGCGTGGCAGGCTTTCTGGTGGTCGCATGCGCAAGGGGTTCAGGCAGGAGCACAGGAGCCCCTTGGAGAGCAGCAGAGGGGATGTGAGGATGTCAGCCCTGCCCTCAGATGACGGGGTGTCACACCCCCACCGTCAAGGGCAGAGGAGGAAGAGACGGCCCCAGCAGAAAGCAAGGGGGCGCCTGAGGTACACGGTGGTCTCAGGCACGCGATGGGCGCGGGTGCTGTCAGAAAGAGCCAGACCCCGAAGTTTCTATGAGCTCTGTGGAGGGGCACAGCGAAGATGCTGGACCCAATGAGACTGGTCGTGTCACAAATGCTAAGGCAGGGGATGCGAGGAGGGCTTGTCCCTCCTCTTCTTGAGGCCACAGCAAGGTGTCCGATGAGCCCACGAGCGTGGGCAAGCACGCCTTCCCCCGAGCCCGTGGGACCCGGGGAATCGCGCCCCCTGGGGGCAGGGAAGGGGTGATCCAGAATGTTCGCCCAGGCCTGGAGGGGTTCGGCAGCCTGCTGCTGCTGCCGCTGCTGGCTGGGAGCCTCAGCCGCGGGGGCGGCTTTCAGATGCCCTGCTCCTCATCCCGGTCATTCAGGAGCAGAGACCACTTGTCGCCCCTGTCGTCGGCCGCGCCGCTGTGCCGGGACAGCTTGTCGGACTTGAGCGGGGACAGGGACACCTGGCTGACGTAGCTGACCTGGTCCCAGCCCGAGGCCCGCGGGGAGTCGCGCCGGCGGTCGTCCATGCCGACGCGCACGCTGACCTGCGACGCGCTCAGGGGTTTCATGTGGCCGTGCGCTTGCGCCTCGTACCGCGCCAGGTCCGGCTTCCTGTAGCTGCAGGGCGAGGATCCAGGAGCGCCTGAGCCTGGGCGCACAGCACCCCGCCCCCCTTTTAATAAGCCCCGTCCGTGCAGCCCTCATCGAGTCTTCTACTGACACGCAGTATCAGAGCCTCTTGGGTTTTAAAGGAAAGGCCACTGAACTCCTAAGGCTCAGCTCTGCCTTATTTAGAAACTTCAATCCAGATGCCTGGTACATAGTATAGAGCATGCGTGCCAAGTTGCTTCAGTCGTGTCCGACTCTGCGACCCTAAGGACTGTAGCCCACCAGTCTCCTCAGTCCATGGGATTCTCCAGGCAACAACACTAGAGAGGGTTGCCATGCCCTCCTCCTGGGAATCTGCTCAACCTAGGGATCGAACCCGGATCTCCTATGTCTCCTGCATTGGCAGGCGGGTTCTCGACCATCAGAACCACCTGGGAAGCCCCCTGGTACATAGTAGGCTGTTATTAACTCTTGTTAAATGAAAACATGAATAAACATCTCTTGTATAAAAGGGAAAATGATAACAAACAGGATCGTATGACCATATATTTACATAAACAGCCCTCGAGCAGAATAATTGGAACAAGCCACGCGTGGTGACTGCTAAGCAGCAAACCGCTGGCTCGAGGTGGAGAAATCATTTACACAAACACATGCCTGGCCACGCTCGGGGCCTCTGGCTGTGCCCGTGGTAGGTGTCCCCAGTGAGGGAGCTGGCCACACACCCACACTGGCCCAGGCCCACCATGGGGACTCACCACTTGAGCTGCAGTGACGAGAGGACCACGGACACGGAGGAGGCCGCCATGGCCGCCGAGCCCATCCACGGCTGCAGCACGACGCCAATGGGTATGAAGACACCTGGCCGAGGGGAGGACGACAGTCAAGCCGTGGCCCAGGGCAGACAGCGAGGAGGGCCCAGCCTTGCTGCCTACCCGATGCTGTCCTCCTCTGGGCAGCTCAGAAGCCTCCTGCTGGGTGATGGCCATGGGCCCGTGGTGCTGAGGCAGGCTGACTCAGAGCTGGGCGGTGGGGACTGAGTTGAGGGGACTGAGTCCCCACCTGTCCAGACCTTCCTGGGACCGTCCATTGGTGGCATCACTGGTCTGGGGGAAGCTCCAGGGGACAGGGCACCCCAGGGACCCTTTGGGGCAACCATCCTGGGGCCCCTCGGAGGTGTGAGCATTGGGACAAGATGCTAATGACCATGGTCTCCGTCTACACGGAAGGTCCTTCCTTGAGGGCATCAAAGCCCTTGATAAAGGGTGATGAGACCAGGTCCCGGGATAGAGCCACAAGCATGGGAAGGGACGAGCCCCTGAGCCAGCTCTGGGGCAGGAAATGCATCTACCAGAGCCAGGCTGTAGCGGACACGCCGATCCACCGTGTGCTCAGGCGCAACAGGGGCACGTGCGGTGGGAAAGTCTTGTTTCAGTACGGTCTCGGGGCGTCCCTGGTGGCTCAGTGTTAAAGAACCTGCCAGCCAATGCAGGAGACACGGGCTTGATCCCTGATCTGGGAAGATCCAATTAAAAAAAAGAAAGAAAAGGGGAAAAAATAGGTCTTGGCCCACATAGACGTTTTCCTTGCAAGAGGGTCTAGAACTTTTCCCTGTCTGGTGACACAAGATTCAGTGGGGGAGGGAGAGGTTAGGAAGCAGAAAACGTCCGTCGCTTTCCACAATTACTCCTGAGTCAGGGTAAAACCTGGGCGGAATTAATTCTTAAGATAAAGTTCTGAAGCATTGATCCCTGAGCCTGGCATGCAGCAGGTGCCCCATAACTGTTAAAATGATTACTTCTCAGACTGTGTGTCTTAATAATGCTCTGGAAAACAAGGCCATGGTAAATAGGATCAAGCACCTTGGCCAGCTTTTCAGAGCGGCCTGGCGTGAATGGAGGCCTGGTTCCTCCCTGCAGTTTCTCATTCATCATTCATGCTCTTTGCAACTCCATGGACTGTAGCTCGCCAGGCCCCTCTGCCCATGGGGATTCTCCCAGCAAAAATACTGGAGTATTGACTGCCATGCCCTCCCATGCCCTCTACCTTAGATACTTACAGAGCAGAACATAAGCAAATTAACTCTTCCCAGAGGCTTCTGGCCGCAGCTGGGGTCGAGGGAACAGGGTGGTGAGGGCCTACCTGCCGCGACGGGGATCCCGATCAGGTTGTAGATCAGCGCCAGCACCAGGTTGAACCGTATTCTCCAGACGGTCCTCCTGGAGAGGTGAATGCTGGCCACCACATCGAGCAGGTCATTCTGTGGGAGAGGACCACAGGTGAGTGGGTGTGTGGGGTGGGTGGGGACCACGGGGACGGGGAGCCGCAGTCCAGCTCACCCTGATGAGGACGACGTCGGCCGCCTCGATGGCCACGTCAGTGCCCGTGCCGATGGCAATGCCCACGTCGGCCTGCGCCAGGGCCGGGGAGTCGTTCACACCATCGCCCACCATGGCCACTCTCTTCCCCTGGTTCTGCAGCTCCTGGACCTTGGCCACCTTGTGAGAAGGCAGCACCTCCGCAAAGACTTTGTTGATGCCAACCTGGAAGGAAAGGGAAACAGCACTGGATAAAGAAGTGCACAATAACATCTGGTGTTGCCGGGGGGAGCAGCAGGAGCAGAAACCCAGGCGCCACCCCAAACCCACCCCCCAGCAAGCCCTGCAGATTCCGGGGCACACAGCAAATGCACCTCCACTCCGGTCCAATGCCACCTCCACAGCCCACCCTCCCAGTGCCCCTCTCCACATGCTGACCCGGTGACATCTCCAAAGCAGCTGTCACTGGCACCTGCAGGTGGCGCCATGCTACCTGCTTGGTCCTGCAAAGGGCTCTTCTCTTTCCCCAGCCCTCCCCATTATGACTGGGGACCACCCCTGACTCAGGCCTCCTCTCTCCTGGAAGGTGTCCCTGTCCGCCAGGCTGAGGGGTAGGCTGGCAGCCCCCTGTGCACGGTTTACACTTGCCCCTGGGTCACCCTCCTGACAGAACTGTGAGCTCCCCAAGGGCCATGCTCTCAATGCAGCTTAGTGAGTGCTTGCTGAATGCCTGAATGAGCTTTAACCAGGGAAAGTGGGTACTCTTAGAAGGATGGCTAAGACAGGTGCCACTGCTCTCCTCTAAGAACCAAGTCATTTTCAAAAGCAGACAGCTTTACACACATTTCCCAAAGGGCTGGTATATAACTGCCAGGAGTCTGCACTGGAGCCATCCCCGCGCAGCAGGCCAGGCAGGCAGGCAGCCGTGCTGCCCTTGTGCTGCAAACTCAGAGCCAAGCGCAGAGGGAGACCTGCTGGGACCCAGGAGCCAGCTGGTGTGGCGTGAGAAGAGCTGGGCGGCAAAACACTCCCTTAACATAAAGGCTGCAAGAGTGTTTATCGCAGCCCTAAAGCCATGGTCTTTCTTCCTCACTGCAGAGTCTGGGAAGTAGAGAACGCCATAACTGCTTCTCTGGGGCTGCAGCCAGCCGTGCAGAAATGATAGCACCCAGGCTCCAGCAATGTGGCCTTTGGGGCAGCAGCAAGGTGGTCCCCTGTGGGCTCGGAGCAGATCAGAGCAGGTGGAGAGGAAAGCCCCGGCGGAGAGAAAAGACCAGAGCAAAGCTGAGTGCTCCACACACCGCTGCTGTTATTGCTGAGTCGCTCAGTCGTGTAACTGACTCTTTTACGAACCTACGGACTGTAGCCCACCAGGCTCTTCTGTCCATTGGATTCTCCAGGCAAGAACACTGGAGTGGGGTGCCACTTCCTTCTCCAGGGGACCTTCCCAACCCAGGGATCGAAGCTGCATCTCCTGCCCTGGCAGGCCGACTCTTTACCACTGAGTCACCTTTCCTCCAGCTGTTTCTGCCAGCTTAAAACTGCCTGTAATTTCCGAGGGGGGAGACACGCCAGCCCCTGGCCCGCACCTGGGTAGCGATGGCCCTGGCTGTCTTGCGGTTGTCCCCGGTGATAAGCACCACGTCCACGCCCATGCTCTTCAGCGTGTGCACGGCCAGGGCGGCCTCCTGCTTGACCGAGTCTGCGATGGCAATCATGCCGCACAGTACACCTGCCGGAGATACCGCAGGTGAGCACGCGCCAGGGCCCGGGCAGCTGAGGAGCAAGGCAGACTCGGCGGCCGGGGAACAGTGCCCGTAACACCATGTCACAGGCCAAAACAAAACGCCGCATCATACAACAGGACGCACAGTTTTGATTTTGCTTTCTAAATTTATATACATTTCCAGGTGCACACAAAAGTCTGGAAGGACTATCAGAAGGTTGACAGCGGCTCCCTGAGGGGTGGGATAATGAAGGATATTCCATTTTTTCCAAAGTTCTCGGAATTTTCCACATTTTCTGTAAGGAACATCTATTGCTTTGTGGAGTGCCTGACTCATAATAACTCAATAACTGTTAGCTGTTAAAACATGAGATATACAACAAATGCTACGTAAAAAGTGACAAATGTCCAAACAGCTAGGAAATCCATCCTTTCTTTCTGTCTCTTCCTACAGAGAACACTTGTGTAGAGTTTTGTTTTTAGTGACTCTAGAGACTGACACAGGAAGGTGTGTGAGAGCTGAGGCGTGATGGAGAAACGAGAGTGAAGGTGTGGAAGAGGCATTTTAATTGAGTCAATTCTAGCTCTTGAGCTGAGGGGGTGGTGGGTTTAAAGGACTCGGGAGAAGAAGAAAATAGAACTAAAAATAACAGAGAGGAACTTTTTTTTTTTTAAAGGAAGCCTCGATTTCTGCCTGACGTCTCCAGCTTCCCTCGAGAGCAGAGGGCAGGGGAGCGGGGCAGTACCATCGATGGCCACCAGGATGGCCGTCTGGCCCTTCGTCTCGTGGTCGGTCATGGCATCGCGGACATCGCTGGTGACGGTCAGGCCGTTGCGCCTCATCCATTCCCGGTTCCCGATCAGCACAGAGAAGGTCTGCGTGGCCGCATCTGCTCGAAAGAGGGTGCGGTTATTCCCACAGAGCCCCAGGTCACCGTGAGAAAGCACTAAAGACCACGGGATCCTTCTCGTAGCAAGATGTCCACTTGATGGTTCTGGAGAAACCACAACCTGGAAAGCATCTCTTGCCACCAGCATTGAAGGACCGGGGGGAGTAAAAGGACAATTAGCATGCAGAACCGTGGTGTGAATTAAGGTGTGTGAAGGTGTTACAAACACGTTAAATACCACGTAGTGTACCTACTGGCCTTTAGAGGTGTCTGCTGCCATTTCTACGGGGATTCGAGCAGTTAATTATGTGTTCAGCACCAAAAGCAAGAATTGACTAGACTCCTCTCTGGCTCAGTACAGACGACACAAGTGAACCAGCCAACCACCAGCCCATGTGTGTGAAACACTGAGGCTACACCTCCTAAAGGGCCAGGTGAGCCCTGCACCTGTCACCTCTAACTCAGATGACACTGACAGGCAGGTCCCTGCAAGGCAGAGGAAAGGTCATCAGGGGCTTTAAACGGCTAGAAGGTGGGTAACAATAAAATCTAAATGAAAATTTAACTACTAATATACTTAAGAGCAAAACTCAACCTGGGTATTTTTTGGTTTGAGGCTTTGGTTCCACTCTTATGCTGATGGCTAGCAAGCCACTCTTTAAATAACCAGGGCCATCATTCAAAAAGCAGCTGCCCCTCCAGTGTCCGCTCTTCCTTAGGTAGACCACTTCCATCCTCTGTCCCTGACTGCTGCTAACTTCGTAAATACGTCATATCCCATCAGAGCTGACCACATGGAAGTTTCCTGGTTATCAAGAATAAAAGGACTCCCATTGGTCTACCCTGTAGCTGATGAGAAGCAAGACTGGCCTGGAATAAGAAAGAGGAGACTCAAGATTAGGGGGCAGGTAAGCAAACTCCGACTCCTTGGAAAAGACCCTGATGCTGGGAAAGATTGAGGGCAGGAGGAGAAGGGGACGACAGAGGAAGAGATGGTTGGATGGCATCAGTGACTCAATGGACATGACTTTGAGCATGCTCAGGGAGATGGTGAAGGACAGGGAAGCTGGCGTGCTGCAGTCCATGGAGTTGCAGAGTTGGACACGACTAAGCGACTGAACAACAACAAAAAGCAAACTGTGAATTTTAAGTCATACGCCACTTCTGTCTGCCATTAGCATCGAGCCACATCAGAGGACATAAGAGAAGCTGCAGACTGCCCTGGGAGGCAGACGGGCAGCACACCAGCCCCTAGCCAACCCTCAAACAGGCAGGAATCTCGGGGTGAGCCTGGCTTGGCGCCCTCGGTGGTTGGACCCAGCCCCCGGAAGACGGAGCGGTGGAGACCGAGGCCAAGGATACCTGTTTCTGCAGGGTCGCTGCCGACTCTGTTCAGGTGAGTGGTTGGTGGGCCCTGCGGGCGCTCACCCTGGGCAAGGATGCTCTCCACGCTGCTGACTTTGCAGCTGATTCCACAGCCGGGCACCGCCTGGAAGTCCATGCAGCACCCCAGGGTCTCCGTGCCAAGTTCCTGGGGAGCACGGGGAGAGGAAGCAGAGAACAGGGGTGAGTTGAGAGGGAGGCAGGACAGGGGTGGGGTGAGGGCCGCGGGAAGAGCAGCAGCTGCTGGGAATTAAGGGAGGGACGGTGGGAGAACTTCCCGGAAAGGGAGAGAGAGGGACTTGAGCCAGCAGCTCTTTTTCTCGCATCTGACACAGATGCTTAAAACAGCCTCAACTTTGGCCACCTGATGTGAAGAGCCGACTCACTGGAAGAGAGCCTGATGCTGGGAAAGACTGAAGGCAGGCTAAGAAGGGGATGACAGAGGATGAGATGGCTGGATGACATCACTGACTCAATGGACATGAGTTTGAGCAAGCTCCAGGAGTTGGTGATGGAGCTTCCCTGGCATGCTGCAGTCCATGGGGTCGCAAAGAGTTAGACACAACTGAGCAACTGAACAACAAATTCTCTCTTAGAGTCTGGATGCCTGGGCATGCTGGACAGGATGTGGTGCAGAAAGGAGAAAGGCCGTCCACATCACTTTCAAATAAAGGCTGGGGGCAGCAGGGCTGAAGTTGCCAGAGGAGGGGAAGATTTTATTTTTATGCTGAAAATAACTTCATAAAACTACAGAATAGGTAAGTGGTAACTAACTCTTCTGAGGTAACTGCCCGTGTACAGACCCTGGGGGGAAGGGGCGACATGGCAGGAGAAAGGACCTGGGCTTATTCGGCTAACAGAACAGACGGGATGCCTGGGGTGAGCTGAATCTTTCCTGAAACGTCAGGAGGTTGAGAGGGGAGACAGCCAACATGAGCGTTCTGGAAGACTCCCCGTCCGGCAAGAGTTGTCAGCTTTTCCTCAAGGCATCCATGTCACCCAAGACATCTACTGGTGATTGTACCATCCAGACAGTTTACACATTGTTCAGGGCGATATTCCAGCACATCCCTGGGGCCTCCATGTTCAGATTGAAAACAGAACGCTCACCTGGCCCTTTTGTCTGGAGAGATCAAGGGAGATGGCTCACCACTGACTGTGCCAACGACCCACAGGCCTCTGGTCACTTCCGCTGCTTCACCTCCATCCCAGGCGTCCCCTGTGGAGCGGACTTCTCCTGCCCTCGCCCCAACACCCCATCCATGTTTGTATCCCTTTGCACGAAATGCTCATAAAGGACTGAATCCGTGTATCTGTCTTCCTCACTCGACCCTCAGCTCCCAGAAGGCAGAGTTCGCATCTTATTAATTCTAACTGTCCTGAGCTCGGATGCTCAGGGAATGCCTAATGAATGATTCTGCACGCTGAGCTGCTTTGTGATCTGGAAACGCGAGAGGGGACCTGCTGCTGTGAGCTGCACCCCCACCTGCTCCAGGGGGGGGCCTGCCCAGCCGTTTCCAGGCCACACACACCAAAGTGACAGTGTGAGTCACTCCAACCCTTTGCGACCCCAGGGACAGTAGCCCGCCAGGTTTCTCTGTCCATGGGACTCCCCAGGCAAGACTAGTGCAGTGGGTTACCATTCCCTTCTCCAGGGGATCTTCCTAACCCAAGGACTGAACCTGCGTCTCTTGCATCGCAGGCAGATTCTTTACCATCTGAGCCAGTCTCTTTAAGTACACATGCCAAGGCCCCCTGCCAGAAGCAGCCGGCTCGGGGGGACAGGGGTGGCGAGGAGAAAAGGCGTGTGTGGAGGAAGGAGCTGCGAGTCTTTCAGGGCAGCTGGGGGGAGCGAGGGCCCAGTGACGCCCAGTGCACCTACCTCTTTACAGTATCTGGTGACCGCCACGCCCAGGGGGTGCTCGCTGCTGGCCTCCGCGGTCCCCACCACAGCGAGCACCTTCCGCAGCGGCAGCGTGGCCATGTCCACGAGCAGGAGGACCCTCGAGACTTTGGGGACCCCGTGGGTAATGGTGCCGGTTTTGTCGAACATCACGGTCTTTATCTGCCAGAAACAACCCCATCTCAGTGACCAAACACAGATGGGGCTCTCAGAGCCCTCACAAGCTCAAGGCAGAACTTCACCGGACCCGCCCCAAGCAGGTAACAACACTCCTTCACGTCCCGTAACAGAATCCTCTACACCCATCCCAAGGGTTAACCTCTCCCGCTGCACAAAACTTAGCTCCCTCTCTGCCCAGTTTTCAGAGCTCTCACTCTGATGTAACGGGAGGCGGTATGGTACCCTCCCCAGACAGTAACACCGTGCAGACCTCTCCTGGTGTCACGTCAGGAGGCCGACCCTGGGGGCCTGCCCTTCTCCCTGTCTACCCTGTCTGCCGGGCTAAGCACTGTTTTCTCTGGCCCGTGTCAATGCAAAAGCCTATGGGGAACAGCGTTCTCCAGCTCCACGTTCAAGAAAGGAAGGGAGTGTTCCCTGGCCTTACTTACAAGTAACCACAGAGCCAACCTGAGGGCCTGTCCCCCTCGGTCAACAGCAGCCTTGCAACTGGTCTCTACAGGTCTGGGCTTGGCCATACTCGGCTACTGCGCTTAGACGGCCCAAGTCCACCAGTCCCTGGACCCTGGACAAGGTCGGCCCTTGCTGTGCTCAGACTGCGTCCTGCAGGCTTGGTTGTCCCCCATTTAGCAAACAACAGACTCCCCTTCTTGTTTCTGACTTCAACACCATTAACGGGTCTTCCCTCAACCATTCTGGCCAGCTTTTATTCCAGCCCCAACTAGGCCGCCAGGAGGATCTTCCCAGCCTGCGATCATGCAGGTGCTTGACTCCACTTCACCCCATTTTTTGGGTAAGCTGTGGATCCTGGACTAAATAAACCTGCAAGGCTCTTCAAGACCCCTCTCTCCGCCTCTTTCCTCCCTTCATCTCCTGTCAGTCTCTCACTCCATGACTCTCCTCATTTATTTATTCAGAAAATATCTGTGGGGTGATCTCCACGTGTCGGGCTCTGGGCAAGACACCGGGGACACAACGACGGGGAAACAGTCACGGTCTCCCGATCTATGGGGTCTGGGACCGGGCATCGCAACCTCCGAGTCCCTTCCATGTGCTGGTCCCGTGGCCGGACCCCCTTCCAGTGCTGTCAACCAGCAGGTCCCAGACCTTCCCTGCCCACCTGTGTCAACCCCCGTCCCATCCAACACACACAAGTCTACGGTCAGACCTCTCACACTGTCCTCAGGGCAGCTCACACTCTGCATGGCACCTGCAGTTTACCTGCCCCAGGGCTGTCTGTCTTCTAGACTGTACAGTCCTTCAGAGCTGGGGCCCAGCACGGGATCCACACACAGTAAACACTCAACAGATAGCGAAGAAATAAAGGGAGGCCGAAAGGCTGGGGTTGCTGGCTGAAGGGAGGTTCCTCATAGATATTGCCGCCCGCTTCTCCACCCCAAGGTCCGGGGACCTTCCCCGGAGCCCAACCACCTGGCTGTGAGCCTGGCTCTGCATGTCTGAGCTGCAGGCCCCCTGGCAAGGCCCCTGAGCCCCCGCTGCACTTCCCTCACCTATAAAACGGACACAACCAGCCCCCGCCTCTGTGCTGTCACTGAGATTATTTATACAGCGTTCAGTCCTTTAACTGTGAACTGCTGCGGTTCCTAAGTCATCCCCAGTGAGTCGAAGCTTCTGTTTTACTTAATCAGCAGAGCTTAACGAGCCCTCTTTCAGGTTTTTCTCATTTTCAAACTCAAATTTGAATATGAAATTTAAACAAGTACTGTTTTCACTAGGACTAATAAAAAAAAAAAATTGCGCAGTTGTACAGCTACAAAATCACCCCACCCGAGACCTCGAAGGGAGCCGGGGGAGCCGACCTTGTGGGCCATCTCCAGGGGCTTGCCTCCCTTGATGAGGATGCCGTTCTGCGCGGCCACGCCGGTGCCCACCATGACGGCCGTGGGCGTGGCCAGGCCCAGCGAGCAGGGGCAGGCGATGCAGAGCACTGTGATGGACGTCTGGAACGCAAACCGCAGGACCACCTCTGCCTGGGAGATACCCTTGCTGGGGGCCTGACGAGAGGGGAGAGACGGAGGCAGGGTGAGAGTCAGCTGAGCCATCGCACAGAACTCTGATCACAAAAGCACGTCTCACTCCGAAATGACCTCTATGGGAACAGTATCTAAGAAAGAGTGGATATATGTACGTGTAACTTTCACTTTGCTGTACAGTAGAAACCAGCACAACACTGTAAACCAACTATCTTTGAATAAAAATTCATTAAAAAAGTAAAAAAGAACACCCCAGTGCAGTCGGGGGCTCTGAGATGGCTGGATGGTGCTGGGCTCAGGACGCGTGCTATTGCATGGCTCACGTTACTGCTCCACATCCCACCTTCCCAACCTGATCTTCAGGGAAAGGCGTTATGAGAGGAGAGAGTCACACAAAAACCCCCAACAGGGGAAGAACACAGACTCTAGAAGTGGACCGTGTAGGTCCATGTCATGGCCCTGACGGTGTGTCTCAGCTTCCTCAAAACGGAGATGATAATGCCCATCTCCCAGGTTTTTGTAAGGATTAAATGAGATAATATACAGCCCATGGGGCCACAGGAGTCGGACACAACTTAGCGACTAAACCACCACCACATATAAATACATATAAATATAAATGTACATAAGACCACACCTGACATAGAAAGAGAAGCTTCTGAGAAATTATAGCTATTACATTATCATTATTCTTCTATTATAAAGCTTTAAAACATTATAGGTTTCCAGGGAATTGACTCTAGGTAATAAACACGTGGGAACAGATATGAAGATATTTCTCATAGTGTTTTTTCATAAAGGCAAAAAACTGGGAACAATCATTAGGGGATTGGTTAAATTGTATGTATGGCTTGCATAATGGAATATTGTGTGGATGTTAAAATGATGATGTACACATATACACATATACTTATTCATATGGAAAGATATCAGTAACATTGCTGACTTAAAAAAACAAGCACAAAATGGCATGTGTTAATTAGTGCAAAATTATCTGTCTATATCTCTACACAGCCCTTCAACAATCCTGCAAAGATGTTCACCAAAGTACAGGGGTTTGGAGCCATCTTTATTTTCTTCTATTTTTCACCACTGTTTCCTTTATGAATCCCAAACCAAAAAAAAAAAAAAAAAATACAGGTCTCCTTTACACATCGGTATGATTATCTGCAATCTAACATCTTGAGTGATCTCAGTTTATCTTTCAAAATGGCTAGTGGCTCTGGTGAACCACTGAGAGATGCTGGCATCACTTAATTACAGTGAAATGTGTGTTTCCTAAATGGAGGATACAGACCACCATCTCTTCAGCTTCGTTCTAGTCTTTGAAAGGTGTGATTCTAAAATAAGATACATTAGTAAGGGTCATTCAATTTTCACAGAAACAGTTTGATTTAGGTAGAAGGGCATGGTGTTTAACCCATCGTGTGATGTTTTAGAAGATGGGTGCTTTTTTAAAGCCAGGGATTCTTGTCAAAATCACACCTTGCATTCTGAGGGAGGTGGGGTGCACTTCTGGAGGGGAACATGAACCCTGTCCCTACAAACGATTTTCACAGAGCAGAGTAACAACAATGTCTTAAAGGAACATATAGTACCTCCGGTGCCAGCACCCTCCCTGATATCGCAAATAAAAACAAAAGAAGCAAAAGCAAGACAGAAAGGCAGGGGTCAGCAGGAAGCCACCCATTCCGACTTGTTCTGGACTGAGTTTCCCACAGGCATGTGCCAACGAGATGCTCTCCCACAAAACCAGAATTTCTGGCGGTCACGTGCCATAATAACCACTGGCAAGAAGTTCTAGGAATACAGTCACAGGCTTCTCTTCTAAGCACAGAAATCTCCTTAGATGTCAGAAAGTATCTAACTCGGACATCTTTCATTTTAAGCAAGGAAATGTGAGGGACGAAATGACAGCTAAGTGAATGACATGCACCCAAGGATATATGATATGCCTCTATAGATAAAAATGTTTTTTTTTAATATTCATTCTGTATTTACAGTTTCTTATTTTATGGCTCTAAGGCAAAACATGCATTAGACTGGGCTAAGTCTGAGATATTTTAAAAAATAAGGGAAAGTGTTGTTCCACTCACTGGGCGGTTATCAAATGCTATTCCCAGTGGGCCATCAGCTTTTTCTGTCTATCAAGGTTTCTCAAATTCAGCACCACTGACATTTGGGGCCAAATAATTCTTTGTTGCGGGGGCCTGTCCTGTGCACTGTTGGCTGTTCAGCTGCAATTCCTGGCCTCTATTTATTAAATGCCAGTAGCCCCCCTACCTTAGTCATGACAACCAAAAACATCTTCAGACATTGTCAACCAAAATCACCCCCAATTGGGACTCACAAATGTACAGTCATCTCCAAAGCAGAAAAAGGTGTGTTTTTTTGGCAGCACCATGCAGCATACAAGACCTCAGTTCCCTGACCAGGGGGCGAGGCCAGGCCCCCTGCAGTGCAAGTGCCGAGTCTTACCCACTAGACCGCCAGGGGAGTCCTTGAAGCAGAAACTTTTTGTAACTTTTTGAAATTTGATAAAATTGTATTTCCGAACACAGTATTCTTCTTCCACTTTTTAAACTCAAAAATGTATATTCCATTGTTTCATATATAATGCCTAACAATTATCAAAAAGCTATTAACATTACTCGGGAAGCTGCAAGGTTAGATTTATACGGACACAGCCAGCCAAAAATATATTTTTCTTAAAAATGGTTAAAGAATATTATCATGCTATTGAAACTGCACAAAAACTCCGGGAGATGGTAAAGGACAGGGAAGCCTGGCATGCTGTAGTCCATGGGGTTGCAAAGAGTCAGACCTGACTGAGTGACTGAACAACAAAAACAATAATTGAAATCGTGACTGATGTGACGTATCTTCTACGATGTGTGTTTCATAACCTCAAAAATGGCCAACAGTGCAAAAATGCTTTAAGCATTACAACTGAGAGCCAACGGTGTTTGAAATTATCAGAAAGTAAAAGGTGTCTTTAGTGAATAAAAAAAACCTGCAGGAGTTGAGTGATTGATTGATTGTCCCACCCTGGCTGAGGTTGTGCTGCCAATAAGTGAAGCAAACAAAAAAGTTGTAATGGAGAATTAAAGCCCAATGAATCTTAAGACATGAAAAAACAGTATGAATGGCAATTGATTATTTAAAACACAACAACCACACTGCCCACAGCATTCAACTTACAGGAAAGTATTTCTGAACAACACCAAAATGGATAAAACCGATTACAATCCATACCACCAACGTCACAGTTGAAATGATGATGATAAATGGGACAAAATATCCACTAAACCGGTCAGCCAGTTGCTGAATGGGTGCCTAGGGAAATAAAACACCAAGATCGTGGGAAGTTACAATCTCTGAAGAAATATACCGGCCACGGGTGGACAAGGGCTGGGATTCCTAGCTCCCTCATTAACTATAGTTATCAGTCAATCTCTGTAACTCAGTAAAATCTGCCTGATTCTGTGGGACTCTTGGAATAGTTTCTAAAAGCAGGGAGCTGAAGTTATACTGCTTTTAAAATTCCTTCAGTACCTTGGACATCTGGGCCTCTTCCACTAGCTTCACAATCTGGGCCAAGGTGGTATCATTGCCCACATGGGTGGCAGTGATGAGCACAGAGCCATGGGCGTTCATGGACCCGGCGATTACCATGCTTCCGGGCTTCTTGGTGACGGGCATGGCCTCTCCTAGAGGTGGGGAGGAGACCAGCATTACATGAGGAGCCCGATCGGTGTCCCCAGGGCCCAGGCAGGGCACTGACGCCCACCCAAAGGGACTGAGTCCATACCTGTGATGAGGGACTCGTCGGCCATAGTGTTGCCTTCTAGGACTTTCCCGTCCACAGGAAACTTGCCCCCGGGGACCACCTTGATGATGTCACCTCGTTGCACCAGCTCCATGGGCACCTGCTCCTCCCTGCAACAGAAGCCGCTCAGGTTACACTCGGGGCCACACGGGACACCTGCCCCCTGGCATGTCACCCAGGTCGGGTTCTGGACACTCTGCCAGCTTTACTCCGAGCAGTGGTCGTCACTTGATCTACTGTGTACAGCCTGAGTCAATACTGTGCAGCTGCTGAGTGCCAGGCACTGTCCTAGAGCTGCGGAGACAGCGGTGAGAAGGACAGCCAAGTCCCAACCCTCATGAAGTCAATTCTGTGGAGCAAACAGACCAGCAAGATAGTTCCAAGACTTAAACAAGTGCTATGCTGACGGCGAGGTGACTGGAGGGCTGTTTTCTGTGGAGGAGGAGGAGGAGGGCCTCATTTGAAGATGACATTTCAGCTGGATGACAAGAGGACCCAACTTACAAGGAAAAAAAACTCAAGGGAGAGGGACTTTCCTGTGATCCAATGGCTAAGACTCCACCCTCCCAATGCAGGGGGGCTGGGTTCAATCCCTGGTCAGGGAACTAGATCCCACATACCGCAACTAAGAGTTCACATGCTGCAACTTCAGACCCTGTGTGCAGCAACTAAGGCCTGGCAAAGAAAAGAAAACTTAGGAGAAAAAGAACAGCTAACGCAAAGCCCTACTCAAGGATGAAAGGGGCCTTTGGGAAGCAGGAAGGCTGCAGGCAGGACTGGAGGGGTTTAAGTGAAGCACACAGAACCCGGACCATGTTGGGTCTTGCAGAGCAAAGTGTGGGCTTTGGACATAAGGTTTTTAGTGGGAAAGTGACACCGGTTCACATTTTCAAGTCACGTCTCTGGCTGCTGCATGAGAATGGGCTGGAGGGGCAACAACAGAAGCTGAGAGAGGCTGTGGCAGCCTCTCAAGTGAAAGATGGCCTGGGCTAAAGGTGGAGGGAAGGGAGACCCAGGAGCTTTGGGGGCACAAGGTGTTAGAAAGACGTGCAGATGTGCTGAACGCCTAACAAAAGCAAGCATGAGCTCTTAGCTGCAGGTTGAGCAGCTGGGTGGATGAGAAGGCGTTTAATGAGATAGACATGCCTATGAGAAAGCAGCTACAGAAGGAGGGGAAAAGGAAAGGAGAGATGAGGTCTCTGGTCTCACATAGTAAGCCAGAGTTGCTTGCCTGACTTCCACACAGATGTGGCCAGTCCAAAGAGTTCAGTTCAGTCCAGTCTCTCAGTCGTGTTTGACTCTTTGCGACCCCATGGACTGCAGCATGCCAGGCCTCCCTGTCCATCACTAACTCCGGGAGCTTACTCAAACTCGTGTCCACTGAGTCAGAGAATAGGGGTGAGAAACTGGATTTGAGCTGAGATTAGAAGTCAAACCGGGAAGCTGTCAAAATACAGACAGAATTGAAAGTCTGAAGTGGTAAGAGCTTCCCCAGGAACGTGGCTAGAAGAGAGACCTGGGACACCCCATCTTCTTAGGAGGCTGAGCAGGCAGAAGCACCCACAGGAGGGCATTGAATATGTGGATGTTGACGCAACTATGTATAAAATTCATCACGCCCTACACTTGGGATTTATGTTCTTCAGTGAAGGTAAGCGACAGCTTAATAAAAAAAGAAAAAGACAAAGTTTTAAAGGGACAGAAAAGGAGGGGAAACGCTGGTGAGAGGCTGACATGAGCATTAAATGAGAGCAACGGTGGGATTTGGTTCATGGACATGATTTGATGTCTCTGGCAAAAGCGACTTCAGCAACCGGAGGAGGAACAAGGAAGACTGGAGGGGGCTGAGAGACTGCAAGATGAGGAAACCAGACAGGAGCTGGAGGCAGCCTGCAGAAGTGCTGCGTCTCCCCGAAGCCAGAAGCAAGGCCACAGGCTAAAGGGAACAGTGGTGGGACCAGAGCGGTTTCCGGGATGCAAAGAAGGCCGAGAAATAACTGTTAAAAATGAGGCTGACAGGAGATATGCAGAAGGCTTATTCTGTAAAAACGCCCATGTTATGAAATATGATTTAAGAGTCAGTTTGTGTGTGTGTGTGCTTAGCTGCTCAGTCATGTCTGACTCTTGGTAACCCCATGGACTGTAGCCCGCCAGGCTTCTCCATCCAAGGAATTCTGCAAGAATACTGGAGCTGCTTGCCATTTCCTCCTCCAGGGATCTTGCAGGCCCAGGGATCGAACCCGCATCTCCTGCATTGGCAAGCCGATTCTTTACCACTGTGCCACCAGGGGAGCCCAAGAGTCAGTATATGTAACTGTAAAGAACATGGGCTCCGGAACTAACAGTGTAGATTCTGTCCTAATTCCACTACTTAACATCTGTGTGACCCTGGGCCAGTTGCTTAGCCTCCCTGAACCTCCGTGTCCACATCTGTACAATAAGAGTACTAGGAGTTCCTTCCTCATAAGGGGCTTTTTTTTCTCTCTTTTGGTTAAACACAAACATGTTAGTATAGAAGCTGGCAAACAGTAAATGCTATATAAGTCCAATAATGACAATAATCATTATTGTTTTTAATATCTGCCAATCTTATACATAGGGCTTCCCAGGTGGTGCTACTGATAAAGAACCTGTATACCAACGCAGGAGATGTAAGAGACACAGGTTCGATCCCTGGTTTGATCCCTGGGTCGGGAAGATCCCCTGGAGGAGGGCATGGCAACCCACTCCAGTATTCTTGCCTGGAGAACCCCATGGACAGAGGGGCTTGGTGGGCTAGAGTCCATAGGGTCACAAAGAGCTGGACACGACTGAAGTGACTTAGCAGTTAACCTTGTAAAGAAAAAAAACACTTCTCCCATTTTTATTCTTGGGCTAGTTGAACTCCTACCTCAGTATCAAGTTGAACTCGTATCTCTCAGCCTGTCTAAATCCTCCAAATCTTTCGAGGCAGACCCAGCTCACGCACCACGTCCTGGGAAGCTCTGTTTGACCACCACTAGCCTTCTCCTTCTAAGTTCCAGACACACTGCCTGCACCTCTCACTTGGCGTCTGGCACACATGCACCCCCCTGAACCTCATCTTAGTATGTAAACGCTCTGCCTGCTTAAGTGGGCTTACAGGAGGGATCCTTCTGCTGTGGCTGCGCCGGCCCTCGTGAGGTCGTGTGTCACGTTCTGTACACCATGGGTGCGTGCTGTGCAGTACACACGCTGATATAAATTGATGAAGGACTTCTGACAGGGATGATTACCTGATGATCACGTTGTCTTCACCAAGGATCACAACGGTGGCTTCCGTGGCTTGCAGAGACATGAGTTTGGCAAGCGCTTCTGAGGTTTTGCTCTAAGAAACAACCAGAATGTGAAGTGTGAGCGAGAGTAAGCCAACCTGTGCAAACCCAGGCCATCACTCACAAGGCTGGTGTTAGAGAGGACCCTGCAAGGAAAGGCAGTCCCTTGACACAGCCCCTCTGCACGTCTGCAGGCTTTCAGGATGGGTGTCACCCACTGCCCGGGGACAGAGCTGTGCTGTCACCACCCTGGGTGTGCGGGGCCACCAAGTCCTGCGAATTACATTTCAGGTGGAAGAAACAGTACCCATCTGCCCACTGACCGTTTTCTTCTACGTTCACTCTAACATTTTTAGGGCCCGAGTTCCATTCTCTTATAGGACACACTGACATCTGGAACAATGGTGCTGAGAATGGCATGACCCTCAGGTGGGAATGTGGATATCTAATCCAGGAAGCCACACGCTCGGTTATTTACCAAGAGACAATGTGACCTCTGACCCGAAAGCCAGGGTTCTTTCCACTGCACGCGGCGCCTCAACAAAGGCTTTTAATAATTAACCAGATTAGCTGGGATTTTAGAAGTAGCGACTGGTTTGGAGATTAGCGGCTGGGGCACCTAATTATATGTAGGTTTCAGGTTTCTTCGAGTCGTGCCCTTGACGGCGTATCATGAGTAATTCTAACCACGGTGTTCAGATGAACTGAGGTTTGTGCTACTGAGGAAAAGAGCTCTGCCTTTAATCTGAGGCTGCAGTTACCTTCACCACGTGTTCCAGCCACCGCCCCAGGGCGATGAAGACGAAGAGCATGGGGGGCGTGTCAAAGAAGGTCATGGGGCTCCTCTCGGCCTTCTCGGCCACAGCCACCACCAGGATGACGAGTGAGTAGACGTAGGCGATGCTCGTGGCCAGCACGATGAGCACGTCCATGTTGGCCATCCCGTGTCTCAGAGATTTGTAGGCCTGGACATAGAAGTACCAGCCGCCGAGGAACTGGAAGGCGGTGGGGGAGAGTGACAGTCATGACGGGGTCCCTTGGGTCTGCAAATACTCTGGGCTCACCCATGACGCGGACATCCCTTTGCCCTCCATAACTGACACGTATGAAATGTACTTCCTCACTCAGAGGACTTCTGGCCACAGGAGTGGATGCTCATGGGAGACCTTTAAGACCCAGAGGACTCAACCACGTAAATGTCCATGGATGAAAGAGATCATGGTGCGTTCATACTGCGCACAGTGCTATGCGGTCCCTGAAGAGACCGCTGATGGGAGAGACGTACACAGTACGTGGTTGAGTGACAAAGCCAGTTATAGATCAGTGGGTCTAGTGTAAGTCTATTTCAGCTGTAAAAAAGGTCTATGTCTGTAGTAGTGAATACATACACACACAGACATATATGCACGTAAATATGTATTTTTCCTATACAGACAAAGATCAGGAAAAAAAAAAATTCAGCCTACAAATACTTGCCTCCAGACAGTCCTAATTAATATGAATTAATTCTAATATTCTAGTATTAAGCCTAAAGTTAAGTCAGGAGTTTTATTTTATATTCCAAAATAAATGGAAGGCACGTCTCCCACCAGAAACACAGCTAGTTCCTGAATGTGGTCCCCAAGGTAGACATAACACAAGGGCTGTGCCTTTTAAATTGTGATTCTCCGGGACTACATCTCGGTCATTCAAGACAAGATATAGAAGAGCAACAAGAGCTCCAGGGTGGTCCAGCTGCTGCTTCTAAGGGCGAATTCAGCGGGAAAAAAGCAAACACGCTACACTGGATCACCAAGCCTTGCCTCGAAAGGGCTACTGTCCCGGGGGAGTTTGGTCATCTGTGAACTGCTCAAGAAGCCAGGTCCTTTCTCGTTCCCCATGTTAGGCCCTTAGTGTCAGCCATAAGATAGCAAAAATCAGCAACGGGCTGGGTGGTGGGGAAATAGGCAATGAAGAGGCACTTGGAGCAACCGACAGCATGCCAAGCGGACAGCACCTGCCGGCCACATGCAGGCATGCCGGGCAGGTGTGCCTCCCACCAGCCCCTGATACGCACCTGGACAAAGGTGCACAAGATAAAGAAGATGAGATTCAGGATGGACAGTCCTGGGACGACGTTGTGGTCCAGCACCGAGGACTGGGGCTCATGGCTGGGTATCAACATATAGATCATCAAACCCATGACGGGGATGCCAAACACGAGGCTGCACAGGAAAGAGTTCTTCCACCTGGAAAGCAACGCAGCAACACGGACATGTCAGGCTCCGCCTGCCCCCGGCTGCCAGGCTGGTCCCCTCCCGAGCACTCGGTGTGAGACTTGCCTCTGCCCCACGTCTGGGATGACCACCAAGGGCTACAGTGAAAGCAGTGCTCGCTCCCTACACTGGCCATCTGAGGGGACATCAAAGGTCTAAACCTCTCTGCAAGGATGCTCCAGGGATGTTTAGACATAGCCCTGGTCTGCCCGTGGCCGAAGCGGTACCTCCAACCTACAGGTGAGGCAACCAAGGCCAAGAAAAAGCTGAGAGTTCAGCCCCAAAGAGGCTGGCCATCCTCAGACTATGGCCGCTACTTTCCTTCCTTCAAAACCCACATGTTAAGTGCTATCCAATCTTTAGCCATCAGCCATAGGTAGCTATTTAAATTAAAATTAAAGTGAAGTCGAACTAAAAACGGATTTCCTGAGTCACAGTGGCTGCATTTCATACTGGGCAATGCAGACATACAGCATTTCTGTCATAGCAGAAGGTACCGCGGGACAGTATTGTTGTAAAGGGGTAACATTACGAGGTAAAGGCGATTAATTCAGCAGAAGGTGCTGTAGGAGGTGGCGGCGGGCTGGAGGGGGGCAACTGGGTCCCCAACTAGCACAGAATCAGGCAGGTGGGGTCTGGGGAGGACTGGCCCCACAGGCAGAGCCACGGTTTATCTTTTCTGTTCCACCTACTGCTTTATTTCCACCTTGTGGTCCAAGTGATGAGCGTTGGGGATCCTCTGGGCCAGGGAGGCACGAAAGCCAATTTCCTTGTTATCAAAAGGAGGAAACAAGAAAGAAGGCACTTGGTTAAAACAGGCATTGGGAGAAAGCACTTTACATCTTTGGAAATGAGGTTCACCTACAACCGCCTCTGAGGACTCATGACTTCTGTCCCCATGTCGCCCTACAGATGCTGTCCACAGGGACGCCTGCTCCTTCTGTTGGCAAAGGACGCAGGGAGGTGACTGAGCCCGCCCCGAGCTGACGGATGCCGAGTTACAAGCTTGGGATTTGTGAGTGAAAGACTCCCCAGTATCAGTTGGGGAGTTGGTCAGTGGCCTCTGCTCTCTGCAGGATGAAACTGAAGGTCAGAGGTCAAACCCCCAACCAAAGCCACAGCATCATCGGATCCAGCCACAGGGCCCCCACCCCTCTGCACAGGCCCTCCCGCTGAGCAGACCATGGCTCCAACAGCCTCTGTGGTTTTTTCAGGGATTATCTTGCCCAGTTCTTTGGCTGCCTCACTCCTCTCCTCCACCCTTCTCTGCCTTATTTGATCTGATCACTAGATTTCTGATTCCCTTTATGAAATCACACAGAAAAAGCTGTCAGGAAATGTCCTGTCAGCCAGTACAATAGAAAGAGGGCCCCGGGGACTCTGATGTTGGGATCGTACACAACAATTTGTTAGAGCAGGAGAAACAGCATGTAAGGCCATCTAAAGACAAATCCTTCACAACTAATGCCGGCCTAGTTACATCAGGAAATGATGCCCCAGAGATGCAGGAATGGGGGCCAGACATTGGCAATATTCCCCAAGTAAGAACAGGGAGGGAGCTACAGCGAGCTGGGTAGAGGCCATCAGGGTGTTCTAAACAGGAAGTGGGGGAGACCTTCCCTGGGTCCAGGGGCTAAAACGCCGAGCTTCCCAAGCAGAGGGGCTGGGTTCAATCCCTGCTCATGGAACTAGATCCCACATGCTACAACTAAGATTACACATGCTGCAGCTAAAAAAGGCATACCACATGCCACCACTAACACCCGGCGCTGCCAAATAAATTAACTTTTAAAATAAATAAAAAGAAACAGGAAGGGTACTGGAGATATGCTCCAAGCTCCACCTGGACATTCCCCATCGTTACTGCAACTTCTCTCCCTCACCAGTTCCTTATCATCACTGTTCCATAAGACCTGCGGCATGGCAGAAATTGGATGCCCACTGAGCTTGGAGCTGGGAGATCTGGGTTTGA
This sequence comes from Redunca redunca, assembly GCA_006410935.1. Taxonomy (NCBI): domain Eukaryota; kingdom Metazoa; phylum Chordata; class Mammalia; order Artiodactyla; family Bovidae; genus Redunca; species Redunca redunca. Next base: position 335,176 of record SJYQ01001097.1, on the reverse strand, counting down.
GTCCCAGGTCTTGCAACCTTTAGCTGGGTGTGGGGGATCTAAGTCCCTGAACCTCTCTGGGGGATCGCTCTTCCTCATCTGATAAAGAAGCTGAGTTATCTACCTCTAAGATTAAGGTACTATATCAACAGCAGTAACAGTATTTGCATATCAAAGAGCTCTGCTAGGCCAGACAACAGACAATACCTCTCTTACACACACACAGACACAGAGGAAAATTTAACACAACTCAAAGCCTGCTCTGAAATGTTTCATTTCATAAGCCACAGTCCCTGCTAAACTTCACCATTAGGAGTTACGAGTGCATCTGGTTTAGTTTTGACTGTCTCGGCCCAGCCAGATCACCACTGACGCTCTGATACAGCACAGACCTGGGAGAGGATATGGAATGTCTAAGGACAAAGTGAGGAAGGAATGGAGTGGAAGTATATGAAACTGTGTTGACCGATTTTCCAAAGGAGAAATGACTGAACTCTCCCGCTGCAAAGAAGGCCCAAATGCAGGGAAACGCTTCCTAACACCAACAGTCCTTTCGTCTGCAGATACTTGGCACAGATGTAAATAATATTAAAAATTACTATTAGTCTTTTTTTTTTTTTTTGGCTGTGTTGCATGGCTTGTGGAATCTTAGTTCCAAGCCAGGGATCGAACCCAGCCAGGCCCTCCTCAGTGAAAGCACAGCGTCCTAACCCCTGGACTACCAGGGGATTCTCACAATTAGTCGACTTAACACCATGTACCAGGAATCCTGGTGATGCTGCTGTTTCTCAGGGACTACTTGAAATTAAAACAATGTCTTTTTCTTTTTCCTGTTGTTTAGTTGTTAAGTCGTGTTTGACTCTTTTGAGATTGTTGCCTGTCAGGCTCCTCTGTCCATGGGATTTCCCAGGCAAGAATACTGGAGTGAGTTGCCTTTTCCTTCTCCAGGGGATCTTCCCCACCCAGGGGTCAAACACACACCTCTTGCAACCCTGCATTAGCAGGTGGATTCTTGGCCAATGAGCCACCTGGGAAGCCCCTTCATGGATTTTCAATCTCAGATTATCTGATACTTACTAAACCCTTATAGTTTTAAAATAAGTCACCTTATTTCCATGGGAAAATCTGAAGATTTTATCAATATACTAGCTGATTTTCTCTTTTGTTTAAAATAGCTACATTTTGCTCGTTTTTCTATGATGATTATAAATCACTGTTTTTAAAAAGGTGGGTGCAAAATTTTTTGGATGAATGACTTACCTCGATAAGTTTGACAATATCCCGTGGACCAATAATTTCAGGATCAAACTTCACGTGGGCTTTGCTGGTGGCAAGAGCCACAGAGGCATAGGTGATGCCTTCTGTCCTCCTGAGTTTGGACTCTATGTTGTGAACACAGGAGGCGCAGGTCATCCCGGTGATCTGCAGCAAAGGATGACAAAGATCCCACTGACCGAGGGTCCAGAGGACTCCATCAATGGCACACAGGGAGCTGGTTAACAGGCAGCCACAAGAACTCTGTCTTCCTTCCCAGCGTGCAAGCCTCCAAACCCCCAGTGCAAGATTTTAACCCCAGACATTCCCCAGAGGCTTCAGGGACTATAGCCAATGGTTCCTCCCCACCTCAGGTACAGGAGACCAATCACTAAGTAGATGGCAAGGACGGAGGCCTGGCTCCCAGCTCTGGTAATGATGGGCTTTCACAGCCCTGTCCTGGTTATCCATTTCTGCCACCCCAGGCTGTGTGCACCAGCGTGAGAAAGGAATTCCAAGTGAGTCAGCCATCTGTCATCTGCATCAAGTGAGCCAGACGACTAACTCTTCTGAGTATCACTTCCCTGGTGGCTCAGATGGTAAAAGTGTCTGCCTACAATGCAGGAGACCCGCATTCAATCCCTGGGTCGGGAAGGTCCCCTGGAGAAGGAAATGGCAACCCACTTCAGTATTCTTGCCTGGAGAATCCCATGGATTGTAACCTTGGGAGGCTACAGTCCATGGGGTCGCAAAGAGTCAGACAGGACTAAGCGATTTCACTTCTTCACTTCTTCTCAGTATCAGTGGTCAGCACTTCCCAGAAAACAAATACAGACATAAAACACCTGAGCATGCGATGACAATATAAGTATCGATACCACTTAGTGTTTAAAAAAAATAACACTGCAATTAAAAAAAACAAAACATTGTTCAAAAAAATGTTAGCATCTTCCCCACTGTCTTTTTTTTTTGGTTTGGCCACACCACACAGCATGTGGGATCTTAGTTGCCCACTCAGGGATGGAACCCACACCGCCTGCATTGGACGCTTAGAGTCTTAACCATTGGACCACCAGGGAAGTCCCCCCAAATGACAGTCTTGTTCTAGATTTCCCATTCCGTGGTCTGTGCAGAGAGGAGCACCTCTGGACCTGGAGGTTTTCAGAGGGGCCCTGCTCCTGTTGCCAGCCTTGATTCCGGCTGTAACCCGGCAAGTGCTATCCTGGGCCCCTCTGCACACACCGAGGCCTGGCCAGAGCGGAGGGTTTGCTCTACAGTGAACACCACTTATCAGGACCTCAAAGTGCCACGCATGTCCTCAGCACTCGTTCTTCAAACATTTACTCACCACTAATAGCAGGGACTAAACACAGCAAAGAAGAAAGACGCAGTCACTTTGGTCAACAGCATTACTCAATGCTTATGGATTCCTTCTAAGTCTCCCTTTATTTGTACAAAAGAAGCTTTGCACAGAAGTGCTTGTGAACACACTGTATGTGAAATAGGAGACCCATCTGTTGTCTTCCATGATTTGTTGACAAGTACGGCTGGCGACAGTGGGCAGACAGGAATGCATGCCCCACCTCGTCCCGCCCCCTCCAGCAGCACTGGGAACAGCGACCACCTCGGCGTTCACCCCGGACCAAGTGCCTGGCCACACTCTAGTCACGAGACACCTTCCAGATCTGTTCTGTGCCTCCGACCGAGCCCTCTCCCCCGGGATGGCTTCCTCACTGACTCACATCCCACGGCCTGGAAACCCCTCTGGCCTTTCAGCTTCTCTCCCGGCCTCACGGGACATGTTCAGATTTGACTCCCTTGAACCACCAAGCTCAGGATAGCCGCTGTCTCTAATTCCTCTTCCTCGCCCACCACCGCCTCCTCCTCCTAAAACCCTGGATGCATCCCTATGACTCTGACACAGAGGGCATTCCTTCACAAAACAGATCCTAGTCACTGGCTTCAAAGGAGAACCCAGCGATGACAGGATATAAGCAAGATGGGTGAGTGTCCTGCTCACAGCCCCGGCTGCGGAGGCCGTCTCGGGCCTGCACCGCCCAGCCCCCTGCTCCAGCCCAGCCACCGTGCTTACCATCAACTCGAGGTCGCCATCCGAGCCCGTGTAGTCTTCCATCACTGCTGCCTCAAAGCCCAGGTCCTGGACGAGCTTTGCTATCTCCAGGGGCTGGATGGCTTCCGGGTTGTACTTCACCTCTGCCTTTCCCGCCATCAGGGCAACCAGCACGGACAGGATCCCTGCAACCAGCGGGGCACAGCTGGAACCCTCTGGGCCAGGCCTCTGGGAGATGATGAGCTCAACACAAGGAGCAGAGGAAGGCCTCTGCCCCCAGAAGTTTATAGAACAGTGGTGCTCACACTTGGCTGGGCGTGAGGGTCACCTGGGGAGGAGCACACCGTACCTGGCCCTTTGTGTTAGGCACTCAGTCGTGTCTGACTCTTTGCGGCCCCATGGACTGTAGCCTGCCAGGCTCCTCTGTCCCTGGGATTCTCCAGGCAAGAATACTGGAGTGGGTTGCCAGGCCCTCATCCAGGGGATCTTTCCCACCCAGGGATCAAACCTGAGTCTCATTATGTCTCCTGCATTGCAGGCAGGTTAAAGCTCTCCTGGGGGTTCTAATGGACAGCCAAGCGTGAGAGCCACCATTCTAGAGCCACGCTCCTCACATGTTACTGGACATACAAATCACCCAAGGACCTGGTGAAAGCACAGACTCTGGCTCAGTGGGTCTGGGGTTCACGCTGGGGGTCACCCCACTCCCAGGCTGAGCCATGCTGCCACCCCGGCAGGAGCAGCTTTGAGTCGGGCCCTAGGAGACACTGGTGAGGATGTACACCTCAAAGCAGGGGACGGAGTCTGCAGCTGGCAACTACTGTTACACCAAGGAGGTACTTTTTCCCTCCACTTTCATACACAGGAGAAAAAAATAATTTTCAAAAGTGGTTTTCCTTACTCTTTTTCCATTTTCAATTGCTTTCAGGAATGTAAAAGAACTCCCATGGACTATCTTGCTACTGCTATTGCTCATTAATAGTTTAAGGGAGGGAGGTCCTGCCTTCCACTGAGTGAAAAAAATAAATAAAAAATAAAATACTATGTAATTTCATTTGAAAAAAAATTGTTTAAGGGGAGAAAAGAAAGCTCATTCATGTAAATGAAAGGAATGATGTGCTTTAAAAAACAATGCCATAAGGGATAAAATGAGGGATTCAGGTGAGGAAGAGAAACATGGGCCTGTGAACCACAGGGTAACTTCCGAGCAATCTGCCCAAGGGTGACAGGGGAGCTCCAGGAACACCTCAGTTTGAGAACCATCCTCTAGGGCTTCAGGAAGCCCTAGGCTTGGTGAGCAGGAGGTCACAAGGAGACACAGGAAGACAGAAGGTGACCCTGGAGGCCAGCAGAGTCATGGTTCAGACATTCTCCAACACAAAATCGGGACAGGATTTTTGGTCCACTTTCAGGCTTAAGAAACCAGATGGCCGATGTTGTTTAGATGACAAAACTTTGGTGTTTTTACAACTGTTTATGATTTATAGGGACAAAAGGGCAGAATATTTAAAACTGGAACTTCTCCACAAAATACAGGCTATTGATGATGTATTTGACAGTAAGAGGCTCTGGAAGGGAAAACCACAGACTGCTACCAAGACAAGCTAGGTGGGGAGGCCATTCATGACTATACCTTGACCTCTAAACCAGATTCCCCATGGCTAACTCACTCAGAGATCCATTTTATCTCAAACTAAATACTCCTTAAAGGGCAGAATGCCAACTGCTCCAGATGTTTCCAGAGAAACATCTATCCTCTAATAAACAATGAACATGCCACCAGATTATCAATGCGTGCTAAGTCATGTCCGACTCTTCATGACCCCATGGACTGTGGCCCCTCTGTCCACGGGATTCTCCAGGCAAGAATACTGGAGTGGGTAGCCATCCCCTTTCTTCAGGGGAATCTTCCCAATCCAGGGAAGAACCCGCTTCTCCTGCATTGGCAAGTGGGTTCTTTACCACTGAGCCACCAACCAGGGAAGCCCCACCAGATTATGAGGGCTCCTGATAAACGTGGTCAGTAGAGATGCCGAAGGGTGCACACACCACCCCACGCTGCTAACCGTGACGCCCGACAGTCTACACGGCCGCCTTACAGCAGCATTCCAGGCTCGGTGCAGCGTGGACCTCTTACCAGCTTCTTTCTGCAGGTTCCTCTCTATGTTGGACACACAGGATGCACAGGTCATGCCTGAGATCTGTAGGAAGCACTTCTTTGGGGCCACCGTGGTGGAGGCCGGGAGGGACTTGGGCGACTGGCGGGGGATGTGATTAGTATGGAGCCCCCCTGGCTGGGGAGCCCCTCCCTGCATGGGCACAGGTGCGCCAGCTTCCGCAGGCCCCACGGCATTCCCAGCGCTGTGATTGCCAACGTGGTTGCTGGAACAGTTTTCTAGGACAGAAGGTCAGAAAGCATTCAAATTAGAAATCATTCAAACTAGAAAAATGAATTAATTTTTTCTGGAACAGGTGGGTCCAGCCTAACAATATTCAGGTCAAAGTTCATGGAGAAGATATGGGTGGGGTGGGGACCCGGAGATTTCATCACTGAATCTCTCTCTCCACAGTCAGACGGAGACATGATTCCACACGTAGGAAAACACACCAATATTGCAAGGATGGAATGTTCTGGATAGATGAATGCTCTAATGGATGATGACAATAACAGCAGTGATAAGAACTCACCAGGCACCCCACCCTGTTAAGCACACATATGGCCTCCTTTAACTGTCAACGCAGCCCTGTGGCAAATACTGCTACTGATTCTATTTTACAGATGAAGAAATGAGTTATAAGAAATTAAATACTTTGCCCCAAACCCCTCAGAAATCAGGGCATCGAGCTTACACATCTGGACTGTCTTTTAACCACTATAGCATCCTAGTTAACAGAGGCCCATCCCTCCCCTCCGAGAATCAAACTGCCCCAAACGCCTTAATGGAGTGGCTGGCCCTTCCCTCATCATTTGTCTAAGTCCTCCATACATTCTGGGCAGGAGCCTTTTGTCAGCTGTGCCTACTGTGAACACTGTGACAGTCTGTGATCTGCTTTGTCACTCTCATCTAATGCTATATCTTTTGACAAAAGAAGCCCTTGATGCGAATGAAGTGCAATGTACAGTCAACTAAACCAACTTCAGTGGTGATGCACTCTTTCCTCTGTTCATGGACATGTCTACCTCAACACTGAAAACATCCACGATGTTTTCTTCTGGCTCTGGTTTTTTCACTGAGCTCTGTTATCTCACAGGAAGGTGACTGATATGCCTCACGTTAACTTCTGTGTAGGTCTGAGGTGATGGTCAAGGGTAATTTCTTTCTGCTTGGATTTCCAGTCATCCGGCTCCAATACTGAAAAGGCCATCCTTTCTCCGCCGAGTTCCAGGGATCAAGGAGCAGACATTTGCCCACCACACATGTATAGACAGATGTAACTAAGCATCAACCAGATCAAGATACAGAACGATGAAAAGTCACACTTTTGCGATGACACAAAATACTCTTGAAGAGTATGTAGAAAAGAAGGCCATCATTTNTCTTTTTACTGCCACAAACTTGATTCCACTGTTGAAAGACTTTAAGCCTCACGCAAACAGCAGATGGCCACTCCACACTGCACTCTTACCTTCTGAGGACAGGATTTACTGTCCTGCTGTTTTCCTTACCGATTTTTGTTTAAAAACAAAACTCCTTCCTGAAACTTGGTACAAAGACAAAGCGCAGGGTGGGGCCTAGTTCCTCCTCATAACTCACCCGCTCCCATCAGGGGTGTGTGTACAGGGATCTGAGCCCCCCTGAGCCCCCTGTCTAGGAAGGGCTCCTCTGGGCGGAGCTGAGTGGGAGTGGGCCATGAGGGGCGGGAGGGGAGGGCAGTGGCCCGGTTTCTGCCATCTCCCATGGCTCACTCCCACCCTCCCCCCACAGAGGAGCCTTCCTACCCCCACCGAGCCCCCCACCTCACCAGCCCACCCCTGCGGCCCGGCATGGTTTCCCCTTCTCGCTACCACACGAGCTCTCCGGAGGGACTATGCCTCACTGCCCAGTGGCCTGAAGCTCACACGGGCCTGGTGAGGGGCAGAAACATGACAGGAGCCCGGACATCGTGCAGGGCTCCGTGCAAGGGAAGTGGAGGGAAAAGCAGCAAGTGAGTGGCTGGTGGGTCATCGAGAGGGGGCTTGGGGACGGCCACCACCCAGGAAACCATCTACTGAGGTGGGGTCAAGCCTGTGGGCACCTCACTTTGTGAAGGCAGTCTTGTCCCCCTCTTCTCACAGCCGTGGCTGGTGGTGGGGGAAAGGAACCATCGGCCCGCCCTTTCCTTCATTCCCACTTTCAACAGAATGGGCTCCAGGGACTGAGACCAAGGTCCTGTTGTCTTTATTATTCTGTTTTGTTCAGCAGAGAAATCTCCGAGCAAACGAGGATGGCTCCTTTGGAGAGAGGAGGGCCAGGTGTTCCCACAGTATGTTTTTTACAAACAACACAGCATCAGCATTCTCTTCAGAAAAGAAGCCAAAAGTCGGAGGAACTCAGCATTGAGTCCCAGAGACCTGAGAGGCAACACAGAAACACCCGGGAATTCTAGCTCCTCGATCCTGACAACTGGCCCACCAGCTTAAGCTGCAGAATTGTCAGCTCGGAGGACCCGGGAGGCAGGGAGTGTGGCTCACCTGTCCAACCGTGCGGGGACCACGTCGTAAGACGAGAGAGAAAGGAGACGCCCCCAGGGAGCCCTGACGCACATCACCACGTACCAGCCAGGATGGAGGCCTCGAATCCCATGTCCTCCACCGCGGCTTGCAGCTCTTCTGGGTGAGTTTGAGATGGATCGTAGAGAACCACTGCAGTTCCTTCGGCCAAAAAGACTGAGATCTGGTGCACGCCCGCCCTCTGGGAGATCAGGCCTTCGATGGACTGGACGCAGGACTTGCAGGTCATGCCTGCGATGGCCAGCATCATAGTACAGGGTGCACTGGGCGCCGGGGGGGTCCTGGAGTCTGGCCCACTCCCTTCCGCCCCATTGGGAAAAGAGACTTTAAAGTTCCCAGGAGGCAGGGCCTCGATGGCCCTCTGCAGGGCCCCTGGGGAGACGAGAGAAGGGTCGTACTGGACTTGGGCAGTCCTGCTCTCCAGGGATACATGAATACTCTGAACCCCGGGGAGCCGGCCGATACTGTCTTCAATGTTCAGGACACAAGACTTGCAGTGCATTCCATCCACTCTCAGGTGCAGGGGGGCCCCCTGGGCCCCCGGGGTCTCAGAGCTATTGTCATTCTGATTAATGGGAGCCGGAGGGGCCGCTGAGAGGGTGCTCTGGAGCCGCCTGACGTCTATGGGTCCCAGGCTTACGGGGGCCACCTTGTTCTTGATGACGGCTTCAAACCCCATGTCGGTTATGTGGTCCCTGAGGTCTTGGGGCTGGATAAGGTAAGGCTGGTAAGTGATGACTGCCTCCTGGTTGCTGAGCGAGACGCGGACCCTCACAACGCCCTGCAGTTTCCCAATCTTGCCTTCTATGGAGCTGACACAGGACTGGCAGGTCATGCCCTCCACCCGAAGCTTGACCACGGCCTCCGAGGTGGGCGAGACCCTGGAGGCGGCCTTTCCGTCGGCCACACTGGCCTGGAAGCCCATGTCTTCAATCTGATGGCAAATCTGCATCAGGCTTACCACTGAGGGCACGTACCTCACCTCAGCGCTGCCCTGCTCCAGGGAAACCTGAATGTTCACAACGCCTTTCAAACTGGAGACCCTGCCCTCGATGGACTTAACACACGACTGGCAGGTCATGCCCACGATGCTGATGGTGCCAGTGGCCGTCTGGGAGGGGCACACGCCATCCAGGTCATCCTCGTAGCCATTGTTGTCAAAGGCAAAGCTCTGCTTCATCGCTGGCTGGGAAAGCTTAGACAGGACCTAAAGACAGACAAGGAACATTTTTTATCCTTCAAGTGAAACGTTCTCTTAAAATCTCCCAGCTTGTCTGGGCCCTGAGAAAATGGAAAACAATACTGCTGGTATCCAAACATTTCAAGAGGACAAGAACATCAAGATACTGCTCATCAAATGAATGGGCTTCCCCAGTGGCTCAATGATAGAGTCCACCCGCAGTGCAGGAGATTCGGGTTCCATCCCTGGGTCGGGAAGATGCCCTGGAGAAGGAAAATGGCACCCCACTCCAGTATTCTCGCCTGGAGAGCCCCATGGACAGGGGAGCCTGGCGGGCTACAGTCCATGGGGCCACCGAAGAGTCAGACACAACTAAGCCTCTAAACAATGACAACAACAAATATCAAATGAAAGGATTCGGAAGGTTTCCTTCCAGCTCTTTCTGTGATTCTGAACGCAGAAGTCAAAAGCCCACCTTGGTGAAATGTTTTTCTACCGTGGATGGAGTAAAGGTTTCCGCAGGAAAGGAGACCATGATGGGACTGACACACACGGGACAGGCATGGCAAGTCTGAACACAGGCAGAGAGCACAGAAGAAGGGTGCAAGTCCCTCGAGACCTTCCTGACTCCAGTCGACACCTGAAACCGCCCCATTGGGCTTGGTCCTTTTGGCTCAAATTTTGGAGGTCCTGCCGGAGTGCAAATACACAGGATAGCCAACACCCTAATTCTGCCTCTCTTTCTAGGCGTGTCCGTCTCATTCTCTTAGTAGGGGTTAGATTTAATGACCACCAGGCATATGTTCTGAGTACACACCTCCCAGCCGGTGGGGCCAGACCATGGTGCCTGTAACCAAGGGTCAGGAAGGATGCTGCTTGAGCTCAGCAGTGCCCAGGGGACCAAGGGGAGCAGGAGGGGGACAGCTGGAAGAACAGGAAGTCAGGCTGAACAAGGCACTTCTCAGAGATGCCTCCACAGAGTCCCTGCCCAACATGGACCACTGTAGTTATTACTCAAAATGACACATGCTCCACCAAACTAAAGGGATTCAATTTTATATGATCATGGCTCAAGTGTAATTTCCTGAACTCTTCTCATGATGTTGTGGCTTCAGTCATTCTATTTAGCAAAATTTCCCCTTCCTAAGATCCCAGCCTCACCACTCTCTTAACTAGATATAGTTTTTCAGTTCAGTTCAGTCGCTCAGCCGTGTCTCTTTGCAACCCCATGAACCGCAGCACTCCAGGCCTCCCTGTCCATCACCAACTCCCAGAGTCTACCCAAACCCATGTCCACTGAGTCAGTGAAGCCATCCAACCATCTCATCCTCTGTTGCCCCCTTCTCCTCCTGCCTTCAATCTTTCCCAGCATCAGGGTCTTTTCCAATGAGTCAGTTCTTCACATGAGGTGGCCAAAGTATTGGAGTTTCAGCTTTAGCATCATTCCTTCCAAAGAAATCCCAGGGTTGATCCTAGAGAACAAGCACTTACCAAGCCTCTGCCTGCTTCACACTTGTTAATCCACCACTGGCCAAAGCCAGTCACAAGGCCAAGCTCAGTCAATATAGGAGAGAATTACATAAGGGTTTACATAAAAGGAGGCGGAGTTCACTGGGAAGGCCACCAAAATAAGTCCATCACAGCATGCTAGTGCAACTGAGAGGGAAAAAGAATAGTATACACACAGATATTTATATATGTATGGAGTTATCTCTACAAGAATGTGTTGGCACTGAGTTTGTGGACTGGGCAGCTGAAGGGGTGGGTCAGGCGTAGGAAGAAAGAGTTACTTTACACTGTGCAACTTACTGTACAATGTATAAGCATTACTGGATTCTAAAAAAATTGATTTAGAAATTAAAATAATGTGAGCATAAAAGAGATCCAGAACAGTGGCTTGATTGTAACTGGTATGAAGCAAATCCTCACTTAACTGAATCAAAACCTCATTTAACTGAAAAAAGATGCAGCAAAAACTACAAAGATCTTCACTTTAAAACAGTATTTTAGTAAAGCAGAAATCACCTCCTTATAATAAGACATAACTCTCAACCAGTCCATTGGAAAAACAAATCCCTAATGATTTACTACCCAATTTCTTTGTCTTGGTCCTAGGTCAACCTACAACTCACCAAACCCAAGCCACAAAGCTGGCTCTTAATCCCTAGATTATTGATCCCATTAATATGTTCCTCCTAAAGGAGTTTGCAGAAGTGTTGGAAGCCATTTGTTTGTAGCAAATGATTCTCAGAGGTCTCCTTTTTAAACACGCAGTCTTCTAAGGACAAGCAGTTATGAAAGACAAGGTTTCGCAAACAACACAACTTTGCGAAACACCAGTGTACCTGTTGGTTTAGCAGCAACCTCACAATAGCTGTCAGGTGTTTGGATCATTTCTAAGTGAACACACAGACTGTATGTACTTTTAATTCTGTTCTTTGATGAAGACAATCTCTAGGGTAGGGGAAAACTCATCTACTGAGTTCAAACAAACACGTCTAGGTTGAAGGGTTCATCAGAAGCAATAGACATTGGAAAGTGGACACAGGGAACAGGTTGTGTCCAGGAAAAACCAGGTGGAACTTCCAATGTTGTTTGCATCCCACTAAATCACAGACTCCTTAAGAATAAACACTGGGGACTTCTTCTGCAGGTCCAGCACCAGGTTACCAGCTTTTGAAATTTCAATAGACTATCAGTACAGTAGACATCAGGATGAGAAGGGCCTGGAAATACCTGGGAAGAGGGTAATTCTACAGAGAGGAATCCAAAAGTGAATTTCCATTCTTTGCTACCTCTCTAGGCATCTAGGTCTCATGGAATTTGCTGAGAGTACCAGGACTTTCCAAAGAAAGGCAAGGAAAGGAATATAAACAGTTTATTCACTAAGGTGGAGCCAGGAAAGGATAAGATCTTTGGATAGGTCATTCTAATATGAAGAAGTTGGAAAAGGGGGTGGCATGTTTTAAGCAAAGTGTTCAAAGCGAGACTGAAACTGCAGAGCCCAGAAATGACACACCCTGTTAAAAACGGCTGTGATCACAAATCAAAGGGCAAATACTATTACATGCACAAGGAAAGGACCACTAACCACTTCTGAGATCTCTTAATTATACCTGGATCTCCAGCATCCTTAAGTAGGATACCACTTGCCAATATATCTTGAGACTTCTTTCACTCTGAAAGCTGTAGAACACCCTTAATAACTTATGAGGCAAAAATATTATTACATGCCTGCAACTTATCCAGTATATAACCTCCACCCATACAACTCTATACACCTGAACTTTCATGGAACTGAAAATACAGAAAGGTCCTGATTTTTTCCATATGTACACAGACCCAATAGGTAGCAAACAGTTAATGATTCTCAGTGTTACTTTATGAGAATGGCATTTTATATCCCTAACGCTCAAGATAATTCTGTAAGGAGATACTCTTATCACCATTTTACTGCTGAAACAGACTCAGGGGTTTATCCAACGTCACAAATAACAGAGCTGGGATTTAAATCCAGCTCAAAGTCCAACAGGGCTTTCTATTTTTCAAGGAAATCTTAAGGTTACTTTTTTTCTTTTTCGCCATGTTAATTACAGGAAAAGATTACAATGCTGAAGTGCAAAATGAAGAAAACAAAAGCAGCCACGACCTACTGCATAGGAGGAGAATTTACCACCCAAAACACATCTCTTCGGCATATTGTTTCAAGCTAGTTATTTTCGGGGTAACAGCCAACACTGAAAGGGCTCTGAAAACCAAGTAAGAGTTGCCTTTTTGTAAGAAAGACTTATATTTGTAAGAGAAATCTCCCTCTGTCCCCAGAAGAGGAGGCTGATCAAATCTCTAGAAACTCGACTGATCTATGGAGACACCCTGTCTCCCTGGTGGCTCAGAGGTTAAAGCATCTGCCTGCAATGCAACTTGATTGATTGATGGAGAAGGAAGTGGTATAAATGTGTACTATGATCACTCTTGTTTCCTTGCTTTTCCTGGTAACTTGCCCTGACTCTCCCAGCCTCAACATCTCTGCCTTTGGTTAAGGATGGTATTTGAGGTGAGGGCTTCATTCATTTCGTGAGTTACTTTTTCTTGGTGTCTCCCATGTATTCATGTTATTTAACTTTTGTTTGACTTTATCCTGTCAATCTGTCTTGGGTCAATTTCATTTTTGGACGAGCCAGAAGAAAATGAAGGCTAGAGGAAACTTTCTTCCTCCTTGACACTACCTGTCAGGTAAAAACAGACTCCCTTGAGGTGAATGAACACAGTATACGGAGGTGAGGGTGTGGCTGAGATCACGGGGTGGCCTGGGCCTAAGCCTAAGCAGATAGATATTAAGGCCTGCAACCCTTGGTATCTGCTTTATTCTTATCTGAGAATTCCTTAGGCATCGTAGATTCACAGCGGAAGGAGGGTCAGAAGGGACTGACTCAAGAAAAGATCCCACCCAAACCACTCCAGCTCTGGGGGGTGGTAATAGACAGCCACCCCCTGGGGTGTCATGTCAGAACTGGACATGGAACAACAGGCTGGTTCCAAATAGGAAAAGGA
>SJYQ01001097.1:274919-321176 GCA_006410935.1 Redunca redunca | reverse complement strand
GAAGATCATGGCATCTGGTCCCATCACTTCGTGGGAAATAGATGGGGAAACAGTGGAAACAGTGTCAGACTTTATTGTTTTGGGCTCCAAAATCACTGCAGATGGTGACTGCAGCCATGAAATTAAAAGATGCTTACTCCTTGGAAGAAAAGTTAGGACCAACCTAGATAGTATATTCAAAAGCTGAGATGTTACTTTGCCAATTAAGGTCTGTCTAGTCAAGGCTATGGTTTTTCCAGTGGTCATGTATGGATGTGAGAGTTGGACTGTGAAGAAGGCTGAGCACTGAAGAATTGATGCTTTTGAACTGTGGTGTTGGAGAAGACTCTTGAGAGTCCCTTGGACTGCAAGGAGATCCAACTAGTCCATTCTAAAGGAGATCAGCCCTGGGATTTCTTTGGAAGGAATGATGCTCAAGCTGAAACTCCAGTACTTTGGCCACCTCATGCGAAGAGTTGACTCATTGGAAAAGACTCTGATGCTGGGAGGGATTGGAGGCAGGAGGAGAAGGGGACGACAGAGGATGAGATGGCTGGATGGCATCACTAACTCGATGGACATGAGTCTGAGTGAACTCCGGGAGTTGGTGATGGACAGGGAGGCCCGGCGTGCTGCGATTCATGGGGTCACAAAGAGTCAGACACGACTGAGCGACTGAACTGAACTGATTGTGATCCACACAGTCAAAGGCTTTGGCATAGCCAATAAAGCAGAAATAGCTTTTTTTTTTCTTGGAACTCTCTTTCTTTCTTGATGATCCAGCTTATGTTGGCAATTTGATCTCTGGTTCCTCTGCCTTTTCTAAAACCAGCTTGAATATCTGGAAGTTCATGGTTCATGTATTGTTGAAGCCTGGCTTGGAGAATTTTGAGCATTACTTTACTAGCGTGTGAGATGAGTGCAATTGTGTGGTAGTTGGAGCATTCTTTGGCATTGCCTTTCTTTGGGATTGGAATGAAAACTGACCTTTTCCAGTCCTATGGCCACTGCTGAGTTTTGCAAATTTGCTGGCATATTGAGTGCAGCACTTTGACAGCATCATCAACTGGAATCCATCGCCTCCACTAGCTTTGTTCACCCAGCAATTCCTCTCCTGGAATATTTACTTAAAAGAGATGAAAACACTATATGTACCCTCATGTTCACAGCAGCATTATTTACAGTGACAGACATGGAAACAACCTCAGTGCTCATCAGCAGCTGAATGGATACAGTAAGTGTGGGATACATACACGATGGAAAACTAGTTAGCCAGCAAAAACGAAATCCCACCATTTGTGACAACGCGAATGGATCTTGAAAGCGTTATTCTAAATCAGAGAGACAAATACTGTACGATCTCACTCACATGCAGAATCTAAAACAAAAAGAAAAAAAAAACTCTGAAAAAGAGGTCAGATTTGTGGTTACAAGAGGCAGGGAGCTGGGGGAGGAGGAATTGGATGAAGGTGGTCAAAGGATGCAAACTACTAGTTACAAGATAAGTCCCAGGGACGCAATGTTCAGCACAATGGCTGTAGTTGACAGGGCTTCCCTGGTGGCCCAGACAGAAAAGAAAAGCTACCACTGCTGTATCGTACGTACAAAAGTTACTATGAGGGTAAATCTTGAGTTCTTATCACAAGAAAAAAAATTTTTTCCCTTAAAAAAAGAGAGATGATGGATGTCACTAAACTTACTGTGGGTGCTCATGTCACAATACAAGTCTTACACCTTAAACTTATACACAACACTAATACATCAATTATGTCTCAATAAAACCGAGAGAAAAAAGAATGATGGGGGAAAATAATAATAAAACACAAAAGTAAATAAGCTGTCACTTTTCACCCAATAGGCTGGAAAAAAATTTTAAAGTTTGACGATACAGTAAGAAAGAGAATTGGGAAAAAGAATTCTCAACTACTAGTGGTAGAAAAATAAAAATACACAACCTTTTTGGGAGGAATTAAGCAGTATTTGTCAAAACATTAAGTGCCCCTGTCCCAGTACTTCTGGGAATTTCATCATATAGACCCATAGGGCCTTGAAAATGTCCATTTCTATACTCCATACTGAAATGTGGCAACCATCTAAATATTCTTCTGTAGGGAACAGTTTACATAAAGTGTCCATGCAAAAGACTTTTATGCAGTTTTTTTTTAAAGGTGAATTTACATGTATTGCCATGGAAATCTATCCATGATAGATTAAAGGGGAGAAAAGCTGTAAAACTGTATAAGAGCATATACTCTATCCTATTTTTATAGAGGGAGAAAACCACACTCTTATACTTTGTTATTGATGTTTATATCCTTTAGATACTAATTTCAGGAAAAAATTAAGAAAGTACAATGACAAGTTCCCTAGAAAAGTGTACCACTGTAGTGCTGCTATCGACGATTCCACGACAATTTGTTAGTGACTTCTTTAAGTGACTGGATCACCCACTTCATCCATTTTTTCCCCCTTTATTTAGCTGGGATACACCTGTGCCAGCTGGGTCGTCTTGGTTTCATGCAAGCAAGAAAAACAAAACAAAAAAACCAGCCTGACCGCCTCTCACCCAGCACAGAATCCTGTATGTTGGGACTTCCCTGGTAGTCCTGTGGTTAAGGCTTCACCTTCCAGTGAGGGGCGTGCACCTTCAGTCCCTAATCGGGGAGCTAAAATCTCACATGACTTGCGACCAAAAAACCCAAAATATAAAACTGAAGCAATATTGTAACAAATTCAACAGACTTAAAATCCTTAAAAACAAAAAGAATCCTGTAGGTTGCTTTCTAAAATGGTCAGGCCCACAACCCAAAACCCTCATCACAGTCGTCAACTAGTTCAGTGTTTCCAACATCACTCCTTTCTCCTGCCACAGAAATCCACTTCCGGTTCGTGTATTTGTTCAGTCAAGAGTTCACTCGCCGTAAACTAATACACTGTCAGATATGGAAGAGAAAGACGAGCAACACAGCGGCCGAGCTTGGCCACAGGCAGGGAGTAAGGAGGCTGGGCGGGCAGTTCTGAGTGCAAAGGGGAATTCCCACCACCCTCCAACTGGAATGAGGGCCAGGAGCCTGTACTTTTCACAGCTCCTCAATGGGGTTCTCAGAGGCAGGAGCCTGTTCCTTTCCAGGCCACTGTCCCGGGCCTGAGAGGAAGCAAAGACCCGGGGAGGCCTGTGGACACAGGGCCAGCACGGCCAGGCCAGGGCGCCGAGACCACCTTCTTCTTGGTGCGCATGCTCCTGGAGGGGAGGGTGTGCCTGTGGTGGGGTACGCGCTGGAGAACCTCACCTCACACAGTCTGCTCACACCAGCAAGAGCAGGCGCTAACACAGTGGAGGCAGGGGTGGCCCCTCCAGGCCTAGTTCTGACCAGTTATGCCTTTGCAAAACACAGAAGAAACTGAGGGCTTGCTCAACAACATGTTTTCATTTTACATTGTACAGAACGTACTCTGTCTACACTTTACAAGAAACGTAAAACGTACACAGATCCACTAACTACAAACACAGCTTTGAAATGCTTTCTTCAGAGCAGCTACCTGCATCTTTTGTGAACCTGCATCTTTTGTGCCCGAAAGGTAACCTTTTGTTCACTCTCTGTTAGCAACTCTTCAATACTCAGAAGAAGATGGGTTTTCAAACCCTATCTCACCCAGCATGTTAATACTTCCCTGTCCCAGCAAAAAAGCAAGGGGCCTGTCCTCAGACAGACCTGGGATTCAACCCTTCAGGCGGATTATCTAACCTCTTGATCTCAGCTTTTCTGTCTGCTAAAAGAGGGCGATGATGACATGGAGGTGACAAGTCCCTTCCAGTACACCAAATACTGAATAAGTTATCTCAAGTAGATCCAGAGTTTGATTTATAACAGACTTTGAGTCAATACACTGTTAACAGCGAACGAGTACTCAACTGTAATTGACGTTTACTTTGGTTTTTAATCATCATAAATCACCTACTACAAATTTCCCCCATTTGGGGATAGTTAATTCAAATTATGTTATGTATAAATATGTCCCATGGATAGAGGAGCCTGGCGGGCTAGAGTCCAAGGGGTAACAAAAGAGTCAGGCATGACTTAGTGACTAAACAACAAATATACATGTTTATATATATATATATATATATATCTGTATTTCCACAAAATATTACATATAGAAAATACAAGGTATGTAATACTTATGTACACATACACAAACTCACATGTTCATATGTGTAGTGGCAAAATGGCTGAAGCATACAGCTGTTTTCAAGTCTTTAGAGTTTTCTATATTCCGCTGCTTCATGTTAAATTTGCTGTGCATAATAAATGGGTGTAAACTTTTATAATCAGAGCTTCAGGAAAATAAAAAAAAGCTGCAACTGTGCTCAGACACATTAACTGGCCAACACAGTTCCACCAGACGTTCAAAGTGCACCAAACACATCTCCAGAGTTAGGAATCCCACTCAAGATCATTTTGGTAGAGACAATACCACTGTGAGTGTATATAGTCCTCGACAAGGTGCTTTCACAACCCAGGGAGGCAAGACTCCTCATCCCAGGAATCTGGAGCTGGAGCAGCCCAAGCTCACCTGCCAGGTCCACAGCCCAGTAAGGGTGCAGATGCTCACCTGACTCTCGCAGCCGCAGACTCCACCCTGGCCTCCAGCCTGGCCCTCCTGAAGGGCTCCCGAGTCAGATTCTGGTTGTTTCCCCAGTCACATGAGGTTAGAAGTGGCCATCAAAAGTCATTAGACTATTTCCCATTCAAATACCTCAGACCTAAGCTGAATTTTGTCAAGCAGTAGTCTGAACACTTTAAAGAAAAGCTCTTAAGCATTTTACAAAAAAAAATTATATTTTCCTGTCTTACAACATTCAACTAGAAATATGAAAGCTGACTGTGTACTGCATAAATGGACGTTCATAAATCTTCAATGTACACAAGTCTCTTTCATTTCAAAAATCTCAACTTACAACATCTCCTTAGTTTTACAGACTTTTTAAACAACACCGGAAGAAACAAAGATAACTCCTAAAGGAGCAAAAGACATATGAAACCTTCCTTTTATGTCTACATAGTAGTATTTTTTTCCCAGATACTCATGGCAATGAAAAGAACCCCACACAGACCACCTGTACCACCTGGAAATACCACCGAAGCACCATCTTTACAAAGCATTAGTTACACTGCCCTGCTCTTGAATGTGACCTGGCGTTTGGGCCAACAAACCTTCCGTTTGTTTAAGAGCAGGTTCATTTGGGAGCAACATTTTCAAAATGCTTATTTAGTTGAAATGTGAAGATGAATACAAGAAGGTACACGTGTTAAAATAAATAAAAAGAGGGAGAAGATCCATTTCTGTCTGATTTGCATTTTGAGAAGCTTGTTCACCACAGAGGCTTAAAAAAAAATCCTAAAAGTAAGGAGCAACAAAACCCAAGTTTTATCCACCATGGACTTCATCTCTGGAAAGTTCCCCTGGGCTCCTGGCTCACTCCATACCCCAGAGCCGCTCTACTGGCCCCTCTGATGTAAGACAAGCAGGAAAGCTCCATCTATAACCTGGAACTTTTATAAGAAGCCCTCCTGCAACACCACTCACCTGCTTGGAACTGATCTCTTCCGATCCATTCAAAACCTTCTGTGAAAATTCTCCTTCCTCTGATGGGGCGGGGCATTCCTCCTCTGAAATCACCGGCCTGCTGGAGCCCCCAGTCCCAGGGCTCCTCTTGAAGGACCACCGTTTGTGGACAGACAGCAGGGTCACCTGTGGGTCACCCAGAGTCGCCAGGGAGGATGGCTCGGGGTNGGTCTGTGATCGCTCAAATCCTGCTTCCTTACCTGTGGCTTCCGTGTTTCCAGATAGGATCTGTCAGGAGCCATATATGCCTGCCCACCCCTTCACATCTCCTCTACTGGGCACTGTAAATGAATTTCCATCTATCTCTTTGAGCACCAGATTTTAAAAGGTTTTTTTTTTTTTTTTTTTTACCATTTTGGGTAGAAATTCTCCCCAAAGGTCACTTATCTTTGTTATTTTTTTCAAATATGAGTTACTACTCATAGTTGAACTTGAACTTTTCCCTGGTGGTATGGGACCATGATCTGCTTCTGTGCTGTAGCTATGAACAGTTGTCAGCCTCATAAGTCCCAAGTGCTTCTGAACAGTCCATCCTGTTAGCACCATGAGCTATGGGAAATCTGAAATACTTTACTGTAAAATCATTTTCCTTCTCCTAAATGGTCACTCAGACCTAGAACACAGCCAGAAAAAGGAGGCTCGGCCAGATCGGGCTGCAAAGGTAGGAAGTTTAGACTTTGTCCTGTGGACGGTGGAGAACACCAGTTTTGAAGCAGAGGACTAACACAGTTACATTTTGAGATTTAGAAACAGCCTGGGCAGGCCTGAGAGGTGGGGGCGGGGATTACAGGGTTACAAGGAGCAGAGAAAATGAATAGCAGAGTGGGATTAACAGCAGAGGAGGCCCTCGGACTCCATCATCAAGAGATCACAGCAGGTGACACAAGAGGGGACCTGATGACACCATTTCCAGTTTGGCAGAGAGGAGGGGGGCAGGGCGGGGCNTTCTGGGGATGGGAATGGTTGGATTCACCCTCGTTCCCAGAGATTCTAGGGACCAGTGAAACTGCAG
Organism: Redunca redunca; assembly: GCA_006410935.1. Lineage (NCBI taxonomy): Eukaryota > Metazoa > Chordata > Mammalia > Artiodactyla > Bovidae > Redunca > Redunca redunca. Next base: position 314,557 of record SJYQ01001097.1, on the reverse strand, counting down.
GGACACAAGCCACGCTCCCAGCCTAGAGAATCAAGTCCAAAATCCTCTTGCTGGTACCTTCCTCCCTCCTCACACCTGAGCCCTTCGTCCACCCCCCTCCCCATCTAATCCTCCTTATCCTTTAAGTCCTGCCTCTCAGGGGAGTCGTCTCCGCCCAGCCTGGGGCTCTCCCTTATCTGAGTTCCAGTATCACTGAAGCCAACACCACAGACCTGGCAGGTATTACTGGGGAACCAGCCTGCTCCCAACACTGAAATTGCTCTCAGCTACGTCAGTACTTAGCCAAGCCTGCACTCAGCACCAGGAAACATGTAAGCTCCTGGAAGGCAAGGTCCTCACGTCTCATCTGCCCACAATTGTAAGGAGGTGATGAACAAACATCAGATGTTAAATAAATAGTGAGCTGGACTGCGTGCCGCAGTCCTTGGGGTCGCAAACAATCGGATCTGACTGAGGGACTGAACTGAGCTGAGCTGGACTACAGACAGATGGGAATGCGCTCTGTACGTGGACTGTCATGGAGCGTTTTGTTCCCCTCGTCACGATACAAGGGCAAACTCCATTCAGTTCAGTTCAGTCGCTCATTCGTGTCCGACTCTTTGTGACCCCATGGACTGAAGCACGCCAGGCCTCCTGTCTATCATCAACTCCCAGAGTTTACTCAGACTCATGTCCATCGAGTCGATGATGCCATCCAGCCATCTCATCCTCTGTCGTCCCCTTCTCCTCCCACCTTCACTCTATTAGCATTCTCCTTCAAACTCCTGCCTACTCCATCTAGAATCACTGGTCTTCATGTGTCTCCCTGCACTGAAATATTTTTAGCCTCCTACCTGTACAAATTTTATGAGCAACTTTACAAAATAAAATGCGTCCTGTAACATGGAAACATACACGTTACCATAGTAAAAGAGATAGCCCATGGGAATTTGTTGTATGACTCAGGGAACTCAAACTGGGGCTCTGTAACAACCTAGAGGGGTGGGATGGGTAGGGAGGTCCAAGAGAGAGGGGACATAGGTCTACCTATGGCTGATTTTTTCCCAGTGGTCATGTATGGATGTGAGAGTCGGACTGTGAAGAAAGCTGAGTGCCAAAGAATTGATGCTTTCGAACTGTGATGTGGAGAAGACTCTTCAGAGTCCCTTGGACTGCAAGGAGATCCAACCAGTCCATTCTGAAGGAGATCAACCCTGGGTGTTCTTTGGAAGGAATGATGTTCAAGCTGAAACTCCAGTACTTTGGCCACCTCATGCGAAGAGTTGACTCACTAGAAAAGGCTCTGATGCTGGGAGGGACTGGGGGCAGGAGGAAAAGGGGACGACCGAGGATGAGATGGCTGGATGGCATCACCGACTCGATGGGCATGAGTTTGAGTGAACTCCAGGAGTTGGTGATGGACAGAGAGGCCTGGCCTGCTGCTGCGACTCATGGGGTCTCAAAGAGTTGGACACAACTGAGCAACTGAACTGAACAGAACTGATGGCTGATTCATGTAGATGTGTGGCAGAAACCAACACAATGTTGTAAAGCAATTAGCCTTCAATTAAAAATAAATAAATTTAGTTATATTCAAGAAGGCATCTCTTTTCTGTATAAAAAGGAAAACCCCTTGGTGTCCAAAGAAGCCTATTTTTATGAGAGGCTTGAGCCCACAGGTAGATGGACGGCTCGTGTTTCCATGATCCTCTGGGACAAAGGACCCCGCTTGGAGGAGGTGCGTCTGGCTCACCTATTTCAGCCCTCACCAAGATTACCAGCTCCACCCAGGGGAGGTTTCTCAGAAAGAACCTTGGGCCAGTCCTCCCAAGGCTGGCAGAGGAGCCGGGATCCCATGACGGGACAGGACAGAACCTGACACTAAGCTGCACACTGGGAATTAGTGGCCTGGAAGTTTCCCATACACAGCAGAGGCCAAGCAGGACCATAGGAAGGTGAGTTGGCACCAGACATTTAAGGGCTCCGTGCAAAGGAAGACAGAGACACTTTCTGCCCTCGGGAGTTTATTAGCAAGTTAGGAGAGAAGACAGAGCAGACGGCACTCGAGTAGAAAGAACCACTCCAACTTGAGGAGCTGGGGATGAAGGAGGACTTGCAAAGGGTGAGGTGTCAGCTCATGTGGGGAACTGGCCATTCCCAGACTGAAACAGCACCGAGTGACTTTTATACTAGCTTATGTGCAGGACTTCCCAGGGAGTTCTTCGTGCTAAAGAAACTGCCTGCCAATACAGGAGATGTGGGTTCGATCCCTGGGTGAGGAAGATCCCTTGGAGGAGAGCATGGCAACCCACTCCAGTATTCTTGCCTGGAGAATCCCATGGACAGAGGAGCCTGGTGGTCTATGGACAGAAGAGTCTATGGGGTCCCAAAGAGTCAGACATGACTGAAGGGACTTAGCACATGAGCAGGATATGAAACAAACCCCACAAAACACACCTCAAAGCTCACTGGCAGTGCTCTTCAGCAAAACTGCATGTGGCTGAACAGCCCAGGGTAAAAAAAAAAATCACAGTAGTTCTATAAAGAGACTGGATGGAGCCCAAAAGAGAAACACTGAGATGATATCAAAGAGCCAAAACCAACCTTTCGACTCCACAGTTAGTCACATGTACCTTCAACCTGCTTGGCTGCCCTCCTTATCTGGGGCCAACGATGCTCACCTCTAAGATCCCACTGACTCCAGGTCCGTCTCCTTGGAGCTGAACAAGGATGAGATACAACACACCAGGCTGCCTGGCCACGCTCTGATTCCTGACTGCTAACCTGGAGAAGCCTTGGTGCCCCCAGCAGTCCAGCTCCATCTCCCTGGTCCTCCCCCTCCTCACTCTCCTCCCTGCTTCTCAGACCTCCATCCCACCCAGCACCCTCCACCCCCAAGGATAAGCCCACTCCTGCTTCCCAAAACAAAGGATCAGAAAAGAACTTGCAAACATCTCAACCACTCACCCACCTGCTTAGAGCCTTCCCTCCAGTCAATCCTAAAGGAAATCAACCCTGAATATTCATTGGAAGGACTGACGCTGAAGCCAATCCTTTGGCCACCTGATGCAAAAGCCGACTCTTTGGAAAAGACCTTGATGCTGGGAAAGATTGGGGCAGGAGGAGAAGGGGACGACAGAGGATGAGATGGTTGGATGGCATCACCAACTCAATGGAAATCAGTTTGAGCAAACTCAGGGAGACGGTGAAGGACAGGGAAGCCTGGTGTGCTCCAGTCCATGGGGTTGCAAAGAGCCGGACACAACTGAGCGACCAAACAGCAACTCTTCTCACTGTCCCCAAGGTCAGTCACCAGGTACCCACAGCTCCTGGTTGTCCTCCTACCCACTGGCGACTCCTCTGCAGAGTTCTTCACAAGAGACTAGTCCTCAAACCTCGGAGGGCTAGAGTGGCTCCCAGCTCAGACCTTGGATCCCTTCCCAGTCTATACTACGTGGTGATTTCATTTAGCACAGTAGAAATACCACCTGCAGCCAGTAACTCCCAAACTACACACGCATGGACCTAAAAGCTTAACCAGTTTCTTCTGTTGGATATTTCATATGAGCTCAAACGTTAACTTGTCTAAAACTGAGCTGTCTAAACAGAAAAAAATGTCACCTGCCATTCCAGTTCAACAGGGATCAAGCCATCAGCCACTGCAGTTGCAAAGCCTCCCAAGAGAGCACACTAACGGGAATTCAGAATGGAGAAAAACAGGAAACATTCCCTGCTTTGGTCCTGAGATAGTTAAGATGCATATCTAGGGAAAAATTTCAATGACTCCCTGCATGTGTCTGGTTCTTTGTGATCCCACGGATTATAGCCCTCCAGGCTCCTCTGTCCTTGGGATTCTGCAGACAAGAACACTGGAGTGAGCTGCCATGCCCTCCCCTCCAGGAAATCTTCCTGGCCCAGGGATGGAACCTGCACCTCTTACATCTCCTGCGCTGGCAGGCACATTCTCTACCACTAGCGCCACCTGGGAATTCTAGATCCATGCACCATCTCAGAGATGGGAAAGCACTAAAATCATTAACTTGAAAAGTCTGTTCTTTGTGATATGCCATGATCTTTCTATGTTTGATTACACGTTTGTTTGTTTTTCCCAGCAAAAAATTCATACATGTACCCTGGCTCCTCCCTTGCCTCTTTCGAACAGTTTCTCAGAGCAATCTAGAGACTGTCTCCTGGTCTACAGAATTCAACTCTCGGTGCTCTCATGGGTCACATTTTTTTTAGTTCTCATGCCCCCTCCCTGCTTCTTCCAGTCCTTCCCACCTTAGTAAAAGGCAGCTCTTCCTTCCACTCACCCAGGAAAAAAAATCTTGGATTCATCCTTGCTGAGAATCATCTCTTCCTTTCAAACTCACATGTCCTGTCAATTCTATCTCAAATACAGCCAGCATCCAACCACTTCGCAGCACCCCCATGACAACACGGTCCAGGCCACTAGCACATCTCACCTGCATTATTAATATAATCGTAGGGACCTCTTGGTCTCTCCTCTTACCTTCTAAAGTCTATTCATGAAACAAACGCCAGAGGAATCTTCTTAAAGGGGACATCAGAGGATGCTATGTCACTTCAGTCATGTCCAGCTCTTTGCGACACTGTAGCCCGCCAGGCTCCTCTGTCCATGGGATTCTCCAAGCAAGAATAACAGAGTGGGCTGCCATTCCCTTGATGAGGTTCCCCTAAAAGCCCTGCAGGGGGTTTCCACGTATTTACAAGAAAGGAGAAACCAAAAATCCTTACAGTCAGCCTATCCTCACACCCCTCTCTCCTCAGCCAAGACCAGTTTCGAGATGTGGCTGGTCCTGGAACAAAGCAAGGCTGGCTCCTGCCCAGAGCCTTTGTCCCTGACTGCTGCTCCTGGCTTACAAACGTGCGGTGCTGTGCTTAGTCATGCAGTCGTGTCCGACTCTGCAGCCCCATGGACTATGGCCTGCCAGGCTTCTCTGTCCATGAGATTCTCCAGGGAAGAATACTAGTGTGGGTTGCCATGCCCTCCTCTAGGGGATCTTCCCGACCCAGGGATTGAACCCACATCTCCCGCATTGCAGGCTGATTCTGTACCAGCTGAGCCATCAGGGAATCCCAAGAATACTGGAGCGGGTAGCCTATCCCTTCCCCAGCGGATCTCCCCGACCCAGGAATTGAACCAGGGTCTCTGACACTGCAGGTGGATTCTTTACCAGCTCGGCTACCAGGGAAGCCCAAACCCAACAGCCTGCATCCAGCTGACTCACGTCCTCGCCTTCTAATGTCCCTGCTCAAAGGTCACCTTCTCAGGGGCTTCCCAGTTCCCTTGGGTACAATTTCAAACATTCCTACTTCCTATGGTCCTTTCCTACTTATTTTTCTCCAGAGGACTCAACTACTGCCTGATATAACAACATATATTTTACTGACTTGTTTACTTGTCTCCCTAGTTAGGATATAAGTTTCACAAGGGTGGGAATTGTCTGTTTTCTTCACTCAGCACTGTATTCCCAGCACAAAAACAGTGCGTCTATTTTAAAGTTCCTCAGTAACTATTTGTTGAATGAATTACAGAGAGTGCTAAAAACAGCTTACTTTATTTGCTTGCTACCAAACACCGACTGCTAAACTTTCAGACAGTCAACATTCAGAAAGTGCCCCATGCAAAGCTGGCTCTCTCCTTCACTCACCCATTCCTTTCCCCTCCAAGCCAGCCGTCTAAGCTCAGATACTACTGTTAGAAAGAAATAACAAGTGCCCAACGCAGTCCTTTGCCCCCAACTCCTGCAAATCAAGGCTTAATTGTAGTTTCAACCCCTCTCAAAAAGGTGACCTATAAAAGAGCCAATCTGAAACTTCCTAATCAAAATTAGTGAGGTCACCTGCAAGATAAAGAGGGGGTTCCCTGCACAGGAACAGAGACAAAGAGGTAGGGAAGTGACAGCACTGATGTCCCTGTGGACGAAGCTGCGGGGAGAAGGGGAGGGTGGAATGAATGGGAGATTGGGACCAACAGATATATACGGCCATGTGTAAAACAGGCAGTTAGCAGCAAGCTGCTGTATAGCACAGGGAGCTCAGCTCAGTGCTGTGACAACCCAGAACGGGTGGGCATGGGGGTGGGAAGAAGGCTCCAGAGGGAGGGGATATGTGTATACATATAGCTGACTCACACTGCTGTACAGCAGAAACTAACACATTTTAAAACAAGTATACTCTAACTGAAAAAAAAAAAAAAAAGACCTCATTTTAGAGCAAATCCTCTTATAGTTAAAAGATCCCTGCCCCCCAAAAGATGTCCTAGCCCCATATAATCTCCTTTCTTTGTGCTAATACCCTCACTGCCCACCCGTCCACCTGTAAGAGCCTTCCGTTTTATTTGCCTGCTCCTTGGAGGGCACTGCCAGTGCCGGGTGAGATGCTGCTGAACCCTCGTGCTCCTGCTTGGTCGCGGCTGACTCTCTGCGACCCCATGGACTATGGTCGTGCCAGGCTCCTCTGTCCATGGGATTCTCCAGGCAAGCATACTGGAGTGGGTTGCCATTTCCTTCTCCGGGGGATCTTCCCAACCCAGGGATCAAACCTGAGTTTCTTATGTCTCCTGCATGGGCAGGTGGATTCTTTACCACTGCGCCACCTGGGAAGCCCAGTACCAAGCAAGACAGACTTTAAAGCAAAGATTGCTATCAGAAATAAAGGGACATTTTATAACGATAAAAGTCAATCTGCCAGGAAGATGGAAAAGCCATAAACATATGCATCTAATAAAAGAATACAAATATAGATGAACCAAGAACTGACAGAAATGGAAAGAAAGATAATTCAACAGTATCAGCTGGATACTTCAATATCCACTGTTAATAATGGACAAAAAATACTAGGCAGGCGATCAAGCAGAAAATGTGTGATACTGTTGTCTTATAATACGTCATATGTATTTGGTCTCCATTCCCTTTCTGGCACAGGGGTCCTAAAACTCTTGGAATTTCCAAAGTAAGTGCTAGAAAAATGATAAAGGTGTTTTTTGTCACAGCTAGAGAGGTGACTTCTAAAAGACCCAAGGATAGGGGCTGGTTGCCAGGGGAGCCAAGAGGTGATTACAGGGTTCAAACATTTAGTCCCACCGAATACTCTGGGGAGGGTGGAGTGGCTGGAGATCAAGTTCAACCACTGACAGCCAATGATTTAAGCATTCGTGCCTCCATAACAACCTCAGAGGACTGGTTTTCCAGACTTTCCAGGCCGGTGACCATGTGAAGACTTGGGGAGAATGGCGTGACCAGAGACCACAGAAGTTCTGTGGCCCTTCCCATATAATTTGCCGAATGCACCTCTGTCTTCCTGCAGTTCCCGCGTTGTATCCTTTTGTAATACACTGCTAATCTAATAGATAAATGTTTCTGAGTTGTGGGCCCGCCTAGCAAATGAAACCAAAAGAAGCACAGGTGGCAGCCTGGACTTGTGACTGGTTCTCAAGTGGAAGGGCAAAGGGGCCCGTCTTGCAGGACTGAGTCTTTAACCCCTGGCAGCTGACGCTCTCTCCAGATAGACACTATGGCAAACGCGTTGAACTGTAGGACACCCACTGGTGTCCGAGAACTGTTTGGTGTAGGAGGAAAAAAACACACACTGAAATTGGTATCAGACCCACAAGAGAGAAAACATGAACAACTAACACACCTACAACCCTCCTCCCAACAACAGTATATTCATTCTTTTCAGGTACACATGGAACATTCTCTAGGGTTCACCACATGCTAGGCCATGAAACAAACCTCGGTTCACTTAAAATAACAGAAATAACACAAAGTATGATCTCTGACAACAATGGAATCAGAAATCAGTGGCAGAAAGAATTTGGGGACATTTACAAATACATGGAAATTAAACAACACACTCCGAAATAACCAAAGGGTCAAAGAAGAAATCAACAACAGGAGATTAGGAAATACTTTGAGATGAATGAAAATGAAGATACAACCCATGATAAGACAAAACTTATGGGATGCAGGTAAGGCAGTGCTTAGAGAGAAACTTACAGCTGTGAATTTCTCCATTAAGAAAGAAGGATCTCAACTCAATAATCTAAATTTCTACCTAAGATACTGGAAACGAAAGACGAAACCTAAAGCAAGCAGAAGAGACATGTATCAGTGTCCTATGAGGGAACAAAATACCACACACTGAGTATTAGAAATTTCATCTCTCACAGCTCTTGAGGCTAGAAGTCAAGGTTTTCCTTTTTGGGACTCTGAAGAAGCTCTTCCACATCCCTCTCCTACCTCCTGGTGGATGCTGGCAAGCTTTAGCATTTCTTGGTTTGTGGAAGCATCACTCCAATCTGTCTCTGTAACCACATGGCTTCCTCTTCTCTGTGTGTTCACATGGTGTCCTTACACCAACATCCGTGACTGGACTCAGGGCCCACTATAATGCAGTAGGCGGGGCCTCCCTGGTGGCTCAGATGGTAAAGAATCTGCCTGTAATGCAGGAGACGTGGGTTCGATCCCAGGTTGGGAAGAGGAAAAGGAAATGGCAACCCACTGCAGTATTCTTGCCTGGAGAATCCCACGGACAGAGGAGCCTGGCGGGCTACAGTCTGTGGGGTCACAAAGAGTCGGACACGACTGAGTGACTAAGCACACACAACCATAATGCAGTAGGACCTCATTTTAATTTAACTGATCAGATCTGCAGAAGATCCTATTTCCATGTAATATCACATTCACAGGTACCAGGACTCAAGACTTCAACATGTCTATTAGAGAACACAATTCAACACACTCAAAAGAAAATAAAAAAGATTAGAGTGGAATAGCAAGAGACAGAATAGAAAAACAGAGGAAATTGTCAAAACCAAAAGCTGACTCTTTGAAAAGACCAACAGAATTGACAGACTAAAATTATTAGAATTAGAAATGAAAGATGATTATTACTTCTCTTACAGAAATAAAGATTATAAAGGAACACCAAGAAACAGCTTTTTGTTGTTGTTCTGTCACTAAGTTGTGTTCGACTCTTCGAAATCCCATGGAATGCGGCATGTGAGCCTCCTCTGTCCTTCACTATCCCCCAGAGTATGCTCAAACTCATGTCCATTGAGTCAGTGATGCTATCTAACCATCTCTCTGTTGTCCCCTTCTCCTCCTGCCCTCAATCTTTCCCAGCATCAGGGTCTTTTCCAACGAGTCAGTTCTTTGCATCAGGCGGCCAAAGGATGGGAGCCTCAGCATCAATCCTTCCATTGACTATTTTGATCTCCTTGCTGTCCAAGGGATGCTCAAGAGTTTTCTCCAACACCACAGGTCAAAAGCATCAATTCTTCAGCACTCAGCCTTCTTTGTGGTTCAACTCTCACATCCATACATGACCACTGGAAAAACCAGAGCATCGACTATATGAACTTTTGTCGGCAAAGTGCTGTCTCTGCTTTGCAATACACTCTCTAGGTTTGTCATAGCTTTCCTTCCAAGAAGCAAGCATCTTTTAATTTCACAGCTGCAGTCACCATCCACAGTGATTTTGGGGCCCAAGAAATGAAAATCTGTCACTGCTTCTACTTTTTCCCCTTCTATTTGCCATGGAGTGATGAGACCAGATGCCATGATCTTAGTTGTTTTTTTTTTTTTTTTAATATTTTCAAGCCAGCTTTTTCACCAAGAACAACTATATACCAACAAATTAGACACCTTAAATGAAATGGACAAATTCCTAAGACACATAAACTACCAAAACTGACTCAAGAAACAGATACTCTGAACCAACTTGTAACAAGATACTCAATTAGTAATAGTAAAAAATTTCCCCAAAAAGAAAGCTCAAGCTCAGACAGCTTCAACATTGAATTCCATCAAACACTGGTAAGAAAGGAGCACTTCTCAACTCATTCTGAGACCAGTATTACCCTGATATCAAAACCAGAAAAGACATGATGAGAAAACAAGAAAAAAGAAAAACAATCTGGCATCTCTCATGAATATGGACACAAAATTCCTGTACGAAAAAGCAGGTAACCAAACCCAGCAACACATAAAAAAGGGCTACATGCCACAACCAAGTAGGATTTGTCCCAGGAACCCAAGTTTGGCTTAACATTCAGAAATGAATTAATGTAATACACCATTTGGAGCAGGAAATGGCAACCCACTCCAGTATTCTTGCCTAGGAAGTTCCATGGACCAAGGAGCCTGGTGGGCTACAGTCCATGGGGTCGCAGAGTCGGACACGACTTAGTGACCAGACAACAACACATCATATCAACAGAATAAAAAGTAAAAGACACATGGTCACCTCAGTAGACACTGAGAAAACATCCGACCAAATCCAAAATCTTTTCATTTAAAAACACTCAAGAAATTAGGAGGTAGAGGGAACTTCCTCAACCTGATAAAGAGCATGAAAAACCCACAGCTAACATGCTACTTCATGGTGAAAGGCTGAAAGGTTTCCCCCTGAGATCAGGAAGACAAAGACTCCATCTATACAAAATGTTCACAACAGGAAAATCTATAGAGACAGAAAGCAGAGTAGAGGTTGCTCAGGCACAGGGGTCATTGGGAAGATGTGGGGGGGTGATAGCTAGCCTGGGCAGGATTTCTTTCTCAAGTGATGAAAATGTCCCCAAATTGACTGTGAAGATGTTTGCACATACCTGGGAATTTCATGGTATGTGAATCATATCTCAATCAAGCTTTTTTTTTTTAATGTAGTAGAGAGACCATTAAAATAAGAATTAGAGAGGATATGCATTTGACATTCATGGAAGCCTAAACAAAAAAGGTTTCAGGAGCATGGTGAGGCAACAGAAGTGGACAGACTGCAGAAAGCTCACCAAGTCTTTCAAGGAGAATGGATAAACCATGCTACCTTCCCAACAGCACGCTGCACCGCTGTCGAGCTTAGAAACACAGTGTTCTTCTGAGACAAGCTAGCCCCAGAAAACTAAACACACTTTAAAATCATTCTCGCAAAGCTCAGAAACAAGCAAAAAACTAAATAATATATCGTTCAGGCATTCATACATGTGATAAGACACACCCCACCCCCCAAAAAAAGCTGGGTTACAAGAAGCACAAAGTTGAGGATGGTAGTTGCCTCTGTAGCGGGTATTTCTCCGGGTGACACAAGAAGACAAGGAGGGAATAGCTTGAGTTCCCTCAATGCCAAGAAGCCACGGCTTTGATAATTCTCCTGTTCTTGGGTCAGGTGCTCTCTGGTTTATTATGCTTTATAACTATCTATGTATGTGTGCATGTTTATATACCAACGTCTTTTATATTCAATAAACTAATAATAATAAAGGGAAGGTGTTGAAGTGAGTGGAGGCGTGGAAACAAGCAAGTACAGAGGATTCTTCCTCAAAGGCTGAGGAAGAGGAGGGAGAGAAGTAGTACAACAGCCAGCGGGAGCCATGAGGCGAGGAGACTTCAGGGTGAAGGCAGATGGACGGCTTTAAGGCTGAAGGAGAGAGGCCTGCAGAGAGAGGGAAAGACCGGAGGCGAGGAGAAGACAAAGCAAGACCTGATCAGACCAACAGAGGCTCCAGAACCAGCAGAGAGGAGGGAAGACGGGAAAATGAAGGTGGGCTTCCTGAGACGAGGGACGGGCAAGTGAAAACCAACCGAGAGCCACACAAAATTTGGAGAGAAGGTGCAGAGAGACAGGCAGAAAGTTGAAGAAGATCACACGCGGTGGTGTCAGTTTTCTCCAGGTAAGAAGTGAGGTCATTTGTTGAGAATAAGGGAAGGCAGAGACGGAACAGAGGGCTCGGGGCCGGTGGCGAAGGCTCGAAGGACTGGCTCACAGGTTGACGAATAAGACAAAGGCATTTGCAGGCACCATCGGGATTAGAAACAAACTGTCAGGGCCACCGGCCACGCGGTTGCCTGAATTTCCGTGGCGATTCTGTGGCTCCGGTGAGGAGCAGAGAGGGCAGTCTGTATGCTGATGCTGGAGCAACAGGAGGGAGGGGCAAGAAAGTCCAGCATGCCAGTGAAAGAATTATTCAAACTAAACCAAGAGTCCGTGGGGACAGAGAAAGAGAGGCCAGAGACTCAATAATGATAACAATAACAAAAGACCCATTGATAGACAGCTTTTAGAACAGATTTTTAAAAGTGTATCTATAATGTTGGCACCACTGGGTTTAGAGGGGAAAAAAATGAAGAAGAGATTGGGATAAAATATGACAAAGATGTTAAATGCCGATTCTCTTCAAACTGCAAGAAAGTATGTCTTAATTCTAAAAACCAACAGCTAGAGCAGCAAAAGCAAACAAAGGAAGTTATGACAACAGACTTATGACAGTCATCCTGTTAAAAAAGAAACAACACAACTCTTAGGGAGTCACCTGCACTTAACCCTACATCAGCAAACAAGACATAATATGTAACCTAACTGCACCTTCCGTCTCTTCCGGGAACATCATGACCTTCAACCAGTCAAGTCTGCAACTAGCTGGGCAGCACTAGTCGGGTAATCCGCCTGACAGACCCCTGCTTTCCCCAGTAGGAAGGTGACCTGACCTGAAACAATCGTCTCTTTGCTAGAATAACTAACTTGCCCTGTCTCTCCTAGGCCTATACGTCCTCCACTTTGTACAGCTCCTTGGAGCCCCTTTCTTTCTGTGAAGATAGGAGGCTGACTGATTCGTGAATAATTAAATAAAGCCAATTGGATTTTTATTTATTTATTTATTTGGCTTCACAGAGGTTTACTTGCAGCATGTGAAATCCTGTTTGCAGCATGTGGGGTCTAGTTCCCTGGGAAGGGATGGAACCCAGGCCCTCGGTACTGCTGCTGCTACTGCTGCTAAGTCGCTTCAGTCGTGTCCAACTCTGTGCGACCCCATAGACCCACCAGTCTGCCCCGTCCCTGGGATTCTCCAGGCAAGAACACTGGAGTGGGTTGCCATTTCCTTCTCCAAGGCATGAAAGTGAAAAGTGAAAGTGAAGTCGCTCAGTCGTGTCCAACTCTGTGCAACCCCATGGACTGCATCCCACCAGGCTCCTCCGTCCATGGGATTTTCCAGGCAAGAGTACTGGAGTAGGGTGCCATTGCCTTCTCCAGCCCTCTGTACTAGGAGCCCAGAATCTTAACCACTGGAACACCAGGGAATTCCCCATCAATTAGCTCTTTACTCAGTTGATTTTTTTTTTTTTTAACAATCCTGAGAGTGGCAGGAATAGAAGTAAATTGCTCCTTTTGGTCTTTATTTTCCAGATTTTTGTTATAGAGGTAAATTACTTTTATAACAGCAATTTCCCAGCAAATTTTAAATGTTTCTAATGCCCGATGCTGGGGGTAGCTTTTAGTTTGGTGAGGAACCCGGCTTTCAACAAAGTTACAAGATTCAAGCACCATGGATTTCACAATTCCTGGTATTTTAAAACTCTTATTTGCAGTGTTAGTTACATCACAATAAAAGAGTCATTCTCAGCTCTGCCCTCTACTTTTATCTCATCAACCTTTGATCCACTCAGATTTTTTCCTTTAACCTAATTAAGCAAACAAAAGTCACAAACATTCCAGAATTCCACTTGGCAGTGATTCCAACTCTACAGATAGAAATAACACTGCACACACCTGATCTCGGATATGTCCTCGCTATCTACGCTATGCCATCAGTGAACAGTGCTCATGTCACTGGCCCATCCCCATGCTTGCAATGGGGAAGAGAATGCACGTCAGATAAAAAACACATTTATAAAGCCAGCATGCTCACACCCCTGTAATGTAGTCCCCGGTTACTACAGTAACAAATGTGCTCTGTGTTGGGGCTGTCAGGATAACCACGGGCCTCTGACATTAGGACCCTCAGGATTGTAGACGCCACAAGAAAAGGGACAAAACAGCCGTCTCCCAGTTCCTCTTTAGGCTCTTCAGCCACCTGCGGTCTGGATGGTGCAGGTCATTGTCCAAGGCCTCTAGCAAGGTTCCAACAGTTCCACTCCCTTGAGGAGTGTCTCAAGACTGTTGTCCTATGCTCAAACTCTCCAATCTTGGGCATAAAGTCCAAATCCCTGATCTGAAAAACCAGGCCTTCTTTAATCACTTTCCAAGCCACTCACAACCTCCCAAATACATCCTTCTAGCCCAGTCCTTGGGCCTTTGTACATGCTAGTCTCCACTGGCAACATCCTTCCTTCCAGTCCACTGTGAGTCCGGCCAACGCCCACTCCTCCACCAAGACCTCACCACTGCCTCCAGAGTACTTTCTGCACCCGTCCCTCCCAGGAGAGGCCGGTCACCCTTGTCTGTGCGACCTTCACTGTGAGGACACCTCTGGTCCAGCACCTATGACTGCCGGCTCCAAGAGCACGGGGAGGACCTCTGTTCATCTCTGCATCCCTCTGCTTGGCCCCCACAAGTGAACAGAAGGTGCTCCAGTGTTTGTGGACTGAAGGCCAATGGCCAGGTCACAGGCCACCTCCTATTCAGGAAGGGTCACTGCCACCCCACAGGGAGGCCTGTAAAGAGAAGACCAGAGGAGGGGATCATGGTCTAATTCTTTATTCAACAGCCACTGTGGTGCACCTCCTATGTGCTGTGCAGAGTAGTTTTTAGATGATTCTAACCTGCTACCTACTGTTAAGAAGTGCAGAGTTGCAAAGGAAAGCTCTGTTTCAAAACTATATTGCAAAGAAAAGTTTGATCAAAGGCAAGTGGTATACAACCAATTGTCAAGTAAGTCTGGAAGAAAATACATATCTGAGAAAGCAAGAAAGGCCAAGCTGGATGGGACTCAATCCCAGATCTGGCCCTTACCAGCCGCAGGACTTCCAGCGAGCTACCTAACTTCTCTCTGCCTCAGTTTCCCCATTTGTAAAGATGATGAACACTGACCTTGTGTTCTACCTCTTCCCCCACCTCCCTCTGCTCCAGCCACTCTGGCTTTCTTATTGCTCCTCAGACATTCAGGTCACTCCTAACTTAGAAGCTTGACACCCCCTGGTTCTTCAACTTAGAACACTTTCCCCCAAATCGGAATCATTTGGGTCTCCACACAAATGCCACCTCCTCCAGGAAGAACTCCCTGATCACCTGCTTAAAAGAGGCCCTCCACTTCCATGTCATCCTAATGCCCCGCCCCAGATTTATGTACTTCACCACTCCTCTCAGCATCAGGATAACACTATTTTACTCTTCTCAGGAACATTCATGACTCATGGGTTTCCCTGGTGGTTCAGACAACAAAGAATCTGCCTACAATGTGGGGAGACCGAGTTCAATCCCCTGGAGAAGGAAATGGCAAACCATTCCAGCATTCTTGCCTGGAGAATTCCATGAGCAGAGGAGCCTGGTGAGCTATAGTCCATGGGGTTGCAAACAGTCAGACACGACTGAGCAACTACACACAAACACACGACTCATGGGAACAGGTCAACATACCAATATTATCAGGAATCTGGAAGAAATTGATTCTAACCCTCAAGGATGACTTTGAGGGGTTCAAGACTTTAATGAGGAAAGTAACTGCAGATGTGCTGGAAAAGCAAGCGTGAGTGAGTGATGAAAGTCGCTCAGTTGTGTCCGACTCTTTGCGACCCCATGGACTATACAGCCATGGAATTCTCCAGGCCAGAATACTGGAGTGTGTAGCCTTTCCCTTCTCCAGGGGATCAATCTTCCCAACACGGGGACTGAACCCAGGTCTCCCACATTGCAGGCGGATTCTTTACCAGCTGAGCCACAAGGGAAGCCCAAGAATACTGGAGTGGGTAGCCTATCCGTTCTCCAGCGGATCTTCCTGACCCAGGAATCAAACCAGGGTCTCCTGCACTGCAGGCGGATTCTTTACCAGGTGGGCTACCAGGGAAAAGCAAGCGAAGGAGAATTAAAGGGGAGCCTGAAGAAGTGACTGAATTGCTGCAATCTTATGATAAACTTTCATGGAAGAGGGGCTGCTTCTTATGGATGAACGAAGAATGTGGTTTGCTCATAGATGGAATCTACTCCCAGTATAGATGCTGTGAAGACCCGCTGAAATGACAAAAAAGCATTTAGAATGTTACATAAACTTTATCAAACTAGTCAATCAAGTCACGGCAGGGTTTGAAAAGACTGACTCCAATTTTGAAAGTTCTCCTGTGGGTAAAATGCTATCAAACAGAGAAATCGTTCATAAAGGAAGAGTCAATCAGTATGGCAAACTTCACCACTGTCTTATTTTAAGAAATTGCCACAACCACCCTCAACCTTCAGCAAACACCACCCTGATTGGTCAGCATCCATTAACGATAAAGTATTGACCAAAAGAAAAAAATGCTCAGACTGAGTTGTGAGTTAAGTTTCATGTGGGCCTACAATGAGATAGCTCTGAGGAACTGCTGCACAGTGCGGGGAGTCAGTATATATATATATGATTTTAGGGACAGGGGATACATGCAGTTAAGCACACATCTTTTGAGAAGGTTGCTTGCTGCCAGTCACATGGAACAGAGGTCTCCACTAATGATTTTAGTGTTTTCCTAGGTATGAGAAGATCCAAGAAACTGGGCTCATAAAATTCCTGAAAGTATCTAACTATCTGAAGGCCTGTTCTGCTAGTTTTCTGAGAACACAGAGTACCTCATTCCTGATCTCTGCCCTGAACTCTTTGCAGGGTGTGCTGAAGGGCAACGGTTGCAGGGGCCAGTGACTTCATACGTGTAGAATCATGTGGTGAGTGACAATTCTTAGCTGGTAGTGGCAAGACCCTCCACTGGCAAAAAGGTTACGACTCATTGAAGGCTCAGATGATGGTTAGCATTTTTTAGCAATCAAGTTATTTTTAAATTAGGATGTGAACATTTTTTTAGACATAATGCTATTGTACACTTTGTTATTATTGTTCAGTCGCTCAGTCGTGTCTGACTCTTTGCGACCCCATGAACGGCAGCACATCAGGCCTCCCTGTCCCTCATCATCTCCCAGAGCTTGCTCAAACTCATTGTCCATTGAGTCAGTGATGCCACCCAACCATCCCATCCTCTGCCATCCCCTTTTCCTCCTGCCTTCAATCTTTCCCAGCAGCAGGGCCTTTCGCATCAGGGGGCCAAAGGATTGGTGCTTCAGCATCAGTTCTTCCAAAGAATATTCAGCATTGATTTTCTTTAGGATGGACTGTTTGGATCTCCTTGCAGTCCAAGGAACTCTCAAGAGTCTTCTCCAACACCACAGTTCAAAAGCATCAATTCTTTGGCGTTCTGCCTTCTTTACATACAACAGCATGGTGTAAACATAACTTTTATATATACTGGGAAACCAAACAAAGCCTGTTTGCTTTAGTGTGGTGGTCTGGAACTGAAGCCACAGTATCTCTAAGGTATGCTTGTACTGACACAAACTGTCAAATAAATGGTGAAGACGAGAAAATACCTACATCAAAAGGTTTTGTGAGGATTAAATGAGCGTGTACAGAGAGGAATAGAAAGTGCTTCAACACAGTGCTCAGCACATAGGAAGCTCAATAATGCTGGCTGGCAGCATTATCAGTGGAATCCAGAAGAGGGTGAGGCATGGCATAAACAGAGACAGTTAGAGTTTCAAGAAGAGGCAGGTCTCAAGCTTGACCTGGAAAGATAAGGATTTTTTTACTGGACAGAGCGGTGTGGGTACCCTAAGAATTCTAAGTCTCCTCTTCTCTACAAGTTGCCCCTCCCCCAAAGGTGCTCTCCCTGCTCCTCCATTAAATGCAGTCATCCCAGTATGAATCAACTATTGAGCAGCGTCTCTCTGCCCATCCATAGTCCATTTTTCCTTCCTTTCTACACAACCAGGGCCTAGATGAATTTCACCCCCAAAGGGAGTGCAATAATGCTGTCCAATGAATTTCAGCAATCTGTAGGAAAGGCAGTCTACTCTTCAGATCAGCAACCCT
The DNA here is from genome assembly GCA_006410935.1 of Redunca redunca. Lineage (NCBI taxonomy): Eukaryota > Metazoa > Chordata > Mammalia > Artiodactyla > Bovidae > Redunca > Redunca redunca. The sequence goes on along the minus strand of SJYQ01001097.1, from coordinate 296,733 downwards.
GGCCTAGGCATCTATCCTGGGCTTCCCCGGTGGCTCAGCAGTAAAGAATCTGCCTGCAATGCAGGAGATGCAGGAGACTTGAGTTCAATCCCTAGGTCAGGAAGAGCCCCGGGAGGAGGAAATGGCAACCCACTCCAGTATTCCTGCCTGGAGAATCTCTTGGACAAGGGAGCCTAGGCAGGGCTACAGTCCATAGGGTTGTAGAGAGTTGGACACGACTGAAGTGACTAAGCACAGGTATCTATCCTAGAGAAATACTCAAAGGTCAGCGTGAAAAATCACGTACAACAATGTCCACTACAGCATGATTTGTGAGACAGAAAAAATAGAAGCAATCAGAATGCCTACCCATGGGAAAAGAAGAAATACACTATGGAGTATCCATACTGCACAGAGGTGAAACACACACACACACACACACACACACAGAATAGAAGCAATCAGAATGTCTACCCATGGGAAAAGAAGAAATACACTATGGAGCATCCATACTGCACAGAGGTGAAACTAAGTTACACGGACACTTATGTACTAACATGAAACAATCTCCAAAATATACTGTTAAACTGGAACACACACACACACACACACACACACACACACACTATATGATCTCCTTTAGGTAAAACCTTCCCTGGTGGCTCAGATGTGAAGAATCCTCCTGCAATACCTGAGACCCAGGTTCAGATCCCTGGGTGGGGAAGACCCCCTGGAGAAGGGAATGGCCACCTACCCCAGTATTCTCTCCTGGAGAATTCCATGGACAGTGGAGCCTGGCAGTCTACAGTCAGTCCACGGGGTTGCAAAGAACTGGACACAACTAAGCAATTAATACTAACAAATATTGTAAAACTGTTAGGGGAAGCACACTGATTGAAACCGCCCACCTTGGCCAGGTACCACAGTAACCATTTACATGAGTTGTTTTATGACAGGAGATCCTGATAAGGAATATGGAACTAATAAGCCACCACCCACCGGAAGAGTTCAGGAAAGGTCTAAAGGAGACACTGTGTGTCCTTCCACTTCCCAGAATCCCTCTCACTAGCATCCATCTTGGCTAAGACTCTGAATTAGAATGATTGGTCAAAGACCACCCAACTAATCCCATCACCATAAAACCCAGACATTGTGAGCAGTTCTCCTGGGTTCCCTTACCCTACTGCTCTCCACCCGGGTGCCCTTTCCCAATAAAATCTCTTGCTTTGTCAGCACATGTGTCTCCTCGGACAACTCATTTCCGAATGTTAGACAAGAGCCCAGTTTCCGGCCCTGGAAGGGGCCCTGCAACAAAACCACATACGCAAGAACCTAAAGATTTCTCTGGAAATATAGATATGCATTAACATAACAGGTATGTGAACACCACTGCATTTCCTTTTCCAAAACTGTGCCTGAGAAATTTTTAGTTTTCAGTAAGTATTTGCTGAATGAATGAAGATCTATGAATATGAGCAGAAAAACATTGGGAAATAAATTTGCTTTTCGTGCTAAATATTTGTGTCCTGTTTTTTAAGAGACCACACTAAATTACTTGTATAATTTAAATGAACTCAAAATAGTTCTTCAAAAGCAAACGACAACAACAAAACACCACCACAGGACCTGGATAGACCATGAAGGGGTGGATGCACCAATTCTTGAAGACCTTTTCAGGACAGCTAATTTTCTCGAACTGGGCAATTAGGGATCTTACAAAACAAGTCAACTCTCACTTTACCTCTCCAGCATCAAACTCCTCAACATCCGACGAACAGAAAAGTGTTGGGTTTTAAACTGTTACTGAAAACCAGTTAATAGCACGCCCTTTCTAAACGGTGTTCTCTAACAAACCACGCGCCGAGGAGCCTCCCCCGCGCACACCACGCGCCGAGCGCAGCAAGGACGGTAGGTGAGCACCGAAGGTCCTCCAGGCAGGTGTGCGCACACAGCACCCGGGGAAGGTAACTCACTCTCCGACTGGCCTTTTCGCGATCTATAATCGGTCTCTCCTCCTCTGGCTTCATCTCGCGGAGGAACTAATTTCTTCTGTGATTCAGCCCGGAGCCCAAGGTCACCTGGTCAGGGGACGAGAAGCGCGGTGTTAAAACCCACGGAGAGGAGGAGCGCGCCGTGGGTGGCATCCTCGTGGTTCGGTTCTAACCCAATCCGGCACCTCCATTTCAGAGGAGGAATCTGCAGCTCGACCCCCACCGGCTAATTCAAACTTGCGCGCCACTCCGCCCCTGGCCCTGGGGGGCGCATGGATGAGAGCTTGAGGGGAGGGTGGGCCGGAGACCCTCACCCACACCCGGAGACCCTCACCCACACCAGGAGACCCTCATCCACACCCGGAGACGGGCCTGTCGGTGCCCGAGTGTACTCGGCCGAGCTGAACCCAGGCGGGGTGGGCCTGTCCCCCCTCACCGATCTCCGCTACCTCCTGGACCGGTGCGCTCTGGCCTCGGTCTGTCTTCAGCCTTGGGCGTGTGCCAAGGGAGAGAGGGAGCCAGGGCGAGCCGCGTAGACCCGGGCCAGAGATGCAGATCCCCAGGCTCGCCCACTGCCGGCCGGGAAGGTGCGGCGTGGCGGGGGTCACCGTCGGGTCCGCTCCGCGCAACTCCCTCTGGGGCTCCGCGCCTGACTCCAGGGCGCCGCGGATCAGAAACGCTGCAGCTGCTGCGGTTGTGAACTCCGCACCGGGAAAATCGATCCCAGACGCGCTAGAGCCTCCCATTGGTTTCCGACCAGCGGCGGGGCTTCTAGAATAGGGACCCGGAGCCGGAGCGGGGGCTTCGGTGGGGGAGGGGGCCGAGGGCGGGTGCACCGACTGTCCATCACAGGCCACGCCCCCCATGCCCAACTCCCCCCCACGGCTCCGCCCACGAGGGGGCCGGGACCCAGGGCGCCACGCGGAAAACTTGTCCACTCCCCTGGAGATTCTATTGGCTGGAGGGCCGTGGGAAGCTACTACCGGCAACCAATTGAGGTGCACAGTCGGCCCCGTGTGGGCGGGCGGAGTGGCGCAACGTTCCTCAGGAGCCAATAGAGAAGAGGAACGACGAAACGCTTCCTGAGTTCGAGGGTCGGCGGAAGATGGCGGCTGCTGAAAAGGGCTGGTGCTTGTGTGAGTTATTGAGGTGAGGAGCGGGTGGTGTGGGCTCGCCGGCGTTTTCGGTACTGAAGTGCTACGTGTCTGCCCAGTGCGACTAATGTGTGCGGGCAAGGGCTTTCTTTGTCATGAATTTAAGCTATTTTCTCAAGACCAATGAGCATTCCCTTTGGGGTCTGGTAGATACACGAGAAGGTTGAGTTGAAGACCCGGTTTACCGCGTTTACTTTCACTGCCTCACTGCTCTCTGAGAGCTCGCTTCCCCTCTTTGCTTTAGGTTTTCCTTTCCCTTGTGTTGCTCCAGTTAGTCTGTTATAAATTATTCATATTCGTTCCTCATTTTCCTTTATGATTGAGCCACGGATTCATTCTCCATGCTCTTTTTGGTGAAGAAACCCGGATCTTCTGTTGTCTTAGTTTGCCCTCTTTCACTCATCGAAACTATCATTGTTAACATATGTCATTTTAATGTCAAGTTTATGTTGAGTCCGCGTCTTGATTTTCCTTGGATTTCTTTTCTGATTGATGGAAATGTAGTTATATAAGATATTGTCCGTGTGCTGTGCTTAGTTGCCCAGTCGTGTCCGACTCTCTGCGAGCCCGCCAGCCTCCTCTGTCCTTGGGGATCCTCCGGGCAAGAATACTGGAGTGGGTTGCCATGCCCTCCTCCAGGGGATCTTCCCAACACAGGGATCCTACCCAGGTCTCCCGCATTGCAGGCGGATTCTTAACTGTCTGAGCCACCAGGGAAGCTACTTTTTTGTCTTTATTGTAGTGATAATATATTGTGGGGTTTTTTTGGTAGAAAAGTTAGGAAATAGATGTGCAAAAAATAAGTCTTCAGAAATGCTACAATCCAGAGATAACTATTGATAACCTTTTGGTGAAAAACTCCCAGACCTTTTCCCCACGTTTGTTGTTGTAATACTACTGTATTTTGTATGTGTCGACTTACACTAATAAAACAGAAAACCTAGTATATTCTACCTACACAGCTCTTTTAACGCCTATGTGTTTCTGTTCAGGTTGAAAATTTATCATTAATATGATAGCATCCTGAATAGCAGTGTATATGTATTCTCTCCAGAATTCAGGTATTATTTCTTTTTCACTCCCCCCTACTTCAGATTCTGTAATGATTATTTAAAATATTTGAACAAGAAAGCGTATTTTCAGAGCTTTCATATTCTTCTCTGCTATTTGAAATATGCTTAACTCCCTGCTTTGCACATGATAATGACTAAATAAAAATTTGCTGAATGGAATGACTCATTGTTGATTACACTTACCTTTTTAAAGTCTTGTGCTTGAATATGAATAAATATTTAATGACACATTTTAGTTATATTTAAACAAATTCTATGTGGGTAGTTTTGATGTACAAGTACAGTAGGATGTTTGATAAATTTCTTAATAGAACCTGTATGTGTGTCTTTGAAACTAACAGATTGAAAACAAAAGAACTGGGTTAACTTTAGTGATTAATATGATTCTTTTCTGATTGTAAGTTGAATAGTTCAGTTTGAAAATCCTATCACATTTATTTTCCCACTTAAGTCATTTGAAGAAAATGTCATGGAAGTCTTTGGATTCTGAGTCAGCAACATTTTAAATTAAACAGCTTCTTCTCTTGTCCTGGGAAAGGAAAGCTAACTAGTTAAGATAATTATTGCTTTCATGAACTGATACATTCCAAACGTTGTGGCCAGTCTTACTACTTCTGTCAAACTTTTGTCCATTCTTCCCAGCAGTGGTTCTTAAATTGTGGTTCATTGTGGCTCGTAGGCACCTGAGAGTCCCTAAGACCCTTTCAGCGACTCCTCTGGGTAAAAATTATATAATGTTAAGATATAATGTTGCGAGGACACAGTTTTTGTTTTGTTGACATTTGCACTGATAGTGCAAAAGTCTTGGTGGATAAAACCACTACTTAGCACAAATCAAGGCAGTGTTCTCAAACTGTACTAGTAGTCATTGTGTTTTTCATCTCCATGCCCTTGATAAAGCCAGTTTTTCTTTAAAATGTCCTTGATGAAGCAGTAAAAATTATTAATTTTATTAAATCTAAACCCTTGAGTACATACCTTTCTAGTATTCTATATGACAAAATGGATTGAACACATAAAGCACTTCTCCATACCAGAGTAAAATAGTTGTCTTAAGGAAAACCTCTTGTATGACTGTCTATGTTGCAAAATGAAGTAAACATACTTTTTAGAGGACACAGTTCTTATTTGGAAGAACAACTGACAGACAAACCATGATTCCTTTGACTCTGTATTTAGTAGGTATTTTCTGGAAAATGAAGGAATTGACTCTTGCTTCAAAGAAAACAAGTGACTGGGACATCCATGGCAGTCCAGTGGTTAGGACTCAGCACTTCCACATTCTGGAAGTGTTCGGGGATCCCCAAGCTACATGGCAGCTAAGGAAACAAGCAAACAAAAGAAAGTAACAGGTTCAGAAACATTTAGGGAAGCAGTAGTTTCAGGGTCATGTAAACAGATCAGACATAGAACTCAGAATAGAATTGGAGACATCTAAATTTCCTCTTCCCTCAAAACTTGTTCTACTTGAGGTGAAGTGAGAGAAGAAAAATGATTTAGTATCTCACCAAACTTTGAATTGTGGCATATTCACCATTTGGAAGACATATTTCTTTGGATTACGTGTTGTCATCTTGGGGTCAGATGCCATTCCCAGTCATATCTTGTTTAGGTTAATAATTAAATTTATTTTAATTCTTTAATATATATACTGAATTAGGAGAAAGATGGATCAACATTGATTTTTACTGCTGATTAAAAAGAAAGAGTACATTGACTTGCCAGCACTCTGTGGAATTAAAGGGGACTTGCACTTTTGTACATTGACTTGCCAGCATGCTGTGGAATTAAAGGGGACTTGCACTTTTGACATTATTCTGTAGCATTAGAATTTTAATAGCTGAGTATTTTGTTAGACTCATAAGCTATAAAATTTTCTCTTTGCTACTAATATATAAAACAGCTATGTGAAACTAGACTTCAATTTGTAGCCTCTCGTTTTTTCCTATTATTCTTTTGATTTATTTATTTTTAATTGAAGGATAGTTGCTTTACAATGTTGAATTGGTTTCTGCCATACGTGAATCAGCCATCCGTATACATATGTCCCCTCCCGCTTGAACCTCCCTTCCACTTCCCACCCCATCACACCCCCTAGGTTGTCCCAGAGAACCAGGTTGAGCTCCCTGCATCATACAGCAAATTCCCACTGGCTGTCTATTTTACATAGGTAACATATATGTTTCACTGTTGCTGCTGCTAAGTCACATCAGTCATGTCTGACTCTGCAACCCCATAGAAGGCAGCCCACCATGCTCCCCCGTCCCTGGGATTCTCCAGGCAAGAACACTGGAGTGGGTTGCCATTTCTGTCTCCACTGTATGTTTCACTGCTCTCTCAATTCGTCCCACCCTCTCCTTCCCGTGCTGTGTCCACAAGTCTGTTCTGTATGTCTTTGTCTCTATTGCTGCCCTGCTCATAGGTTCATCAGGACCATTTTTTAATGACATGATATCCATTTTCACCATTCCCCTCTCGTTTCAGGTTTTTTTATTCATTATTCTTCCCCTGGATATTTGTATGTGGAACTTTGTGTGTGTGTTTACTTATTATTGTCCTTTGGAGACTCCGACTGCTGCTACAGAGAAAGAAAAAGTCAGTGTCATCTAGCAAAACTGGGAAAAAACAAACGGTGATTGCATTTTTCCATCCATACTGCAATGCTGGCGGAGGAGGAGAAAGAGTGTTATGGTGTGCCTTAAGGGCCCTACAGAAAAAGTAGGTATGCATCTTCCTTAGCTAATTTTGTATATTATTATTGTTTTTAAAAAATCATTACCCAGAATGTGTCTTTTCTGGTACCTTATTCCTAGCCAGGGATTCCTTTTGTAAACTGTTCTTTAGCAAGGAAACACTTCTTTCATACGCCGACCTATCTTTGTAGATCCTATTGAAGGGCTTCCCTGGTGGTCTAGAGGTTGAGAATCTGCCTGCCAGTGCAGGGGTCACAGGTTCAACCCGTGGTCTGGGAAGCTCTCAGACTGTGTGAACTAAGCTGTGTGAACTAAGCCCTGTGTGCCGCAGCTTACTGAGCCAGAGCCCCCACGCCACACGTACTGAAGCCCACGTGCCTACAGCCTGTGTTGTGCAGCAAGAGAAGCCACTGCTATAAGAAGCCCGTTCACCACAAGGAAGAATAGCACCCCCCACTAGCCACAACGAGAGGAAGCCCGTGTGCAGCAGCTAAGACCCAGTGGAGCCAAAAATAAATGAATAAATAAATATTTTTTTAAATATCCCATTGAATTTTATCTTTACGATTGATATGATAAAGAAACAGAAAGTATCTCCCTTTTTATGGCGTAATTTAGTGGGGATAACTGGTCACCTTGGGAGAGTATGTGGAGGAGATTTAATAATAAACAGAAATTGACGAAATACTATGAAGTGTTTAATACTTTAAATCTGAATACCTTTAGTCAGTGGTGATGCACAGCAAATATTCTCTATGAAAGCATCTATTTGATTCTGATTTTTACATCACTACCAGGTGGATAGTCTTAAGTAAGGTACTATGTTATTTAATAGAAAGAATTTGGTTTTACACATCTTTTAATGTTTTAGGCTTCCTTCTCCCCACTCCAGTCCCACAAGAAAAAGCATAGCAAAACACAGGTTCCATTATTGTTTTAATCATATAAGGAGGTCTGTTAGCTCTCCATGGTGACCCTACTTCCTGGCACACGCCCTTCATTCAGTTTCAAAGTCCTCACGAGTAGTGCCCTCAGCTCTCTGTTTCTCCACTCCTCTGCCATCTCCCATAAATCCCTAACTGCAGAGAATTTTCTTAAATCCTGTATTGATCCACACCTCCTTGAAGCCTTCCCTCCTCTGGCCCATGCTCTTCTTTCCTTCTCCGGACAGTGTGCATTAGTCTTGTCTCTGGATTACTGAACTCATGAGAGCAGTGGTCAAGTGTCATGAGATATGTACGCGTACTCCCCAGCGGCCCCTGTTACTCCTCCAGCTCACTAACAAACAAACAAAAAACTCCAAATAATGAGTACGACATGGAAGATACTTTTGCATCTTTCTCTTGCCACTTTTTGTCCCTCATCCCTCCCCACCCACCTCACACATATTTTGCTCCAGCCTACTGAACTCAGGGCACATACCTTTATAAGATTCTTTACCTTTTCATCTAGTGTTCCTATTTTTTCCGAAAACAACCTGTTTCTTCTTAGTTAATTCCTACAAATCTTTCCTGACTCGACCCAAGATCCAGGACACTGGATTTTCAGTCTCCCCATTCTCTGTATGACTCAGAGAATAGTTGTAAACACAACCAGAGTGCAGCCAAAGTGTTAAAATCACAAGAAGGTATTTTTCTATATTTTCATTATATATAATTGTGATGCAGGCTCAAGGCCCAGCTTTTAAAACCTTTGTGCATTTCTCAGATTAAAACCCTGAGTAAATGTTACATGGCAGCCTGGATGGGAGCAGCGTTTGGGGGAGAATGGATCCATGTGTTTGTATGGCTGAGTCCCTTCACTGTTCACTTGAAACTGTCACAACATTGTCAATTGGCTATACCCAAGTACAAAATAAAAAGTTAAATGATGAGACCAAAAAAAGAATCCCTGAGTAATGCTTTAGCATTTCTGACCCTGTCTAAAGATCTTTGTGCTGTGCTGTGCCCAGTCACCCAGGCATGTCTGACTTGGCAGCCTCGTGGGCTGTAGGCTCCTCTGTCACTGGGATTCTCTAGGCAAGAATACCCATGCCCTCCTCAAAAATAATTGTAGTGAGTGTTAACTACCTTTCGTGAATGTTAACTCTTGTTTATGAATATTTTATTAATATTTCACTACCGGCTCGGTGGTAAAGAATCCTCTTGACAATGCAGGAGATGTGGGTTTGATTCCTGGTTCAGGAAGATCCCCTGGAGTAGGAAATGGCAACCCACTCCAGTATTCTTGCTTGGAAATTTTCATGGGCAGGGGAGGCTGGCAGGCTATTGTCCTTGGGGTTGCGAAGAGTTGAACATGTCTGAACACAGGCTAAATCGCCATTTTAATACTGAGAAAGTTGTCAAAATAACATTTTTGAACATTTCTTAAGAATGAAAATGCCTCATTTATAAATCAGCTATTTTGTTGATGTCTACTATATGCAAAACTCTTAGTAGAGGGAGTAGCAAAGAACTAGAAGTTTCCTCTGGAAGACTAACGTTTTAGTTGTAGGGCAGTGAAAGACCCAGGTAGCATGGAGTCATAAAATCAGCGGAAAACATTTTTTTTAGTCAGAAAATAAGCTTCTTTATGATCATGAGAAAAATGATGATCTACAGCGCTTTGCTGTTTTCACCTAACCTACTGAAATTCTTACCTTATTTTAGGTATCCAGAAGCACTTTATGTTGTTTATACTGGCGATGCCGACGTCAGTGGCCAACAGATACTGGAAGGCGCGTTCAGAAGATTTAACATCAGGTTAACTCGCCCAGTGAAGTTTGTTTTCTTAAAGAAGCGCTACCTTGTGGAAGAGTCACTCTATCCTCATTTCACACTGCTGGGCCAAAGTCTGGGATCCATTTTTCTGGGCTGGGAAGCTCTAATGCAGTGTGTTCCCGATGTTTACATTGATTCAATGGGCTACGCTTTCACGCTTCCTCTGTTTAAGTATCTAGGTGGTTGCCGAGTTGGAAGCTACGTTCATTACCCCACCATCAGCACTGACATGCTCTCCGTCGTGAAGAACCAGCATGTGGGATTTAACAACGCAGCCTTCATTACCAGGAATCCTTTTCTCAGCAAAGTAAAGCTCATCTACTACTATTTATTTGCTTTTATGTACGGGCTTGTTGGTTCTTGCAGTGACATCGTCATGGTCAATTCTTCTTGGACACTGAACCATATTCTCTCGCTGTGGAAGGTTGGGAACTGCACTAATATTGTTTATCCACCTTGTGATGTGCAAACATTCTTGGATCTTCCCTTACATGAAGAGAAGGCAACCTCAGAACACTTAGTGGTTTCGATTGGCCAGTTCAGGCCTGAAAAGGACCATCCTTTGCAGATCAGAGCCTTTGCTAAATTGTTGAATAAGGAGAGTGAATCTCTTCCTCCACTTAAACTTGTGCTCATTGGAGGTTGTCGTAACCATGATGATGAACTCAGGGTAAACCAACTGAGAAGGCTTGCTGAGGACCTCGGAGTTCAAGAATATGTGGAATTTAAAATAAACATTCCTTTTGATGAGCTAAAGAATTACTTGTCTGAAGCAACAGTTGGTCTGCATACCATGTGGAACGAGCATTTTGGGATTGGTGAGTTTGTGCCGTAAACAGTTTGTGGTGGTGGGATAAGATAATACATTTTCGGTGGTTTTGAAAAAATAATATAACTCTGATTTCATCCAGTCCTCAGTCTCTTCCCGGAGTCCACCAAGTTTGTTTTCCTCATTTGAGACCCTGTAAAACATATTCCCTGGTGGCTCAGACATTAAAGAATCTGCCCACAGTGCGGGAGACCTGGGTTTGATCCCTGGGTCAGAAAGATCTCCTGGAGAAGAGCATGGCAACCCACTCCAGTATTCTTGCCTGGAGAATTCCTCGGACAGAGGAGCCTGGTGGGCCACAGTCCATGGGGTCACAAAGAGTCAGACATGACTGAGCGACCTAACACAAAACATTTAACCAATGATAATATTTTTTGACCACTCACTGTATGGTGGTTACTTTCAAGGTCTTTACAAGTATTATCTGATTTAATCCTCTCTAGAACTTTACTGATAGGTATTAGGGTTATTTCCATCTCATTGTGACACAGAGAGGGTTTAGAACTTGCCCAGTCCCACAGTAAGAGAAGAGGGCAGATTCTAATCCAGACAGCGCCTGCTCTTAACTCCCACATTTCTCTCCACACTTCACTCCATCTGTGTGTTGGTTCAGATCCCTGGACCTCATCCTAGCCCCCCACCCAGGGGCCACATCAGGATGCCTGGGTGGGTGCAGGCGGAGATTTGGTAAAGCCCCTCAGGTGATTCTGTTGTGCCCCAGGAGCCAAGAACCCCTGTCCCCAGGTGGGCTCTTCCCAGTCACTTTTGATTCTTTTGTTGATTCTGATGGTTCTTGTATTCATTATTTGATGCTGTTATTGGAATGGCCTCAGGTGTTGGGTTTGGACAGCCGTGTGCCGGGTGGAGACTTTCACCCAGAGAGGCAGCTGAGAGCAGAGGCCGGTGAGGCGCTGAGTTCGAGCGCGTGGAGTGGGAGTTGGCTGTGGGGCTTGTGAGTGTGTGTGCGGCAGCTGTAGCCTGTGTGAGTCTGAAGGAAGGAGAGGGGCCTGACCTGGGAACGCAGAGTGGGGAGCTGTGCAGTGAGTGACCGCAGCCCTGTGGCCGTGGCCGGGATGGCATGGGAGAGTCTGGAGAGCGAGGGGCTGCCCGGGATGTCACAGCGACAGGTCACAAGTTGGCAGAAGAGCGGCCAGCGAAGGAGAAGAGGGCACTGCCAGGCAGAGCAGCCGTGGGAACCACGGGAGGAAAGGGTTGAGGGGAGAAGGAGAGCAGCGAAGGGTTCAGTGCCTCTGAGAGGCTGGGCGAGATGAAGACATGGTGGGCCTCACCATGGGTGAGAGCGGTGTCAGTGGAGCGGGGGCAGAGGCCAGGGGGCGGTGAGGGAGCCGAGTGCGGGTGAGCCAGCGGGGCTGGTGCGCTCAGGCCACACTGGCCCCGAGCTGTCTGCCAAACAGAGACGGAAGGAGAGACCGTGCCGGGGGAGGACGTGTGACCAGGAGAGAGGGGTGGGTGGGTGTGCACTCGATCACAGGGGACTGCTTTCGAGTTTGAACTAGCTTAAGTGCTGATAGGAAGAGCCAGTAGAGAGGGAGAAGTGGAAGTTTCTGGAGAGAGTAAAACTGATTAGGTCAGAGTCTCTAAGACTTTGTCTAAGTACAGAGGAATGGTACCCAGCCTTGAACAGACAATGGTGTAATTCCTATTTTCCAAATAAGAGTTCAGGTCAAAGCATTAGCAGAAGATTCTGTTCTGTAGAGATTCACCAGTGTTGAAGAGAGTTGTGGTGGTTCCATTTCTCTCCCGTGTGGCTGGGATGAGAGCAGCTCGGTACCCTCCTTTGAAGTAAGAAAGCAGTCACCTCAATCATTTGCTGAAGGGCTTAGTTCTCTCTAGAAACGGGGAAGAAAGGCAGGCCAGGTTTATATCCTCAGCTATATCATTGGCAGAGACTAACCAAAACTTTGATGTAGTTCAGCGCTGCTTTTGGGCGCACAGTTCTAATTTGCCAGAAATCCAAGCAGTAACATAAACACCAGCCTTACTTAGAATGTGTCACCAAGATGGCTTACTTTTTTCCTTTTTTTCTCCTAGTGCTGTAATTTGAACTCTTAACATACTGGGTTTTTTTTTTTAATCTTTTTTTTACCTCTTTTATCTTTTAATATCTATTATCTACCATCTTGCTAATAACATTCTCCAGTCTTCTTTGTTTTATTATCTGCAATAGTTTTTTTGTTTTTTAGACAATTCTTGTGTCTACTTGTCTGTTTTAATAAAGAACAAAGCAGCATTATTGTGAAGCCTTGAAAACTGAAAACCTTACATTTTATTTTGCACCAGAGAAGCTAAATGAGTAAATTTGGAAAGACACAGACATTTGCTTAAATTGCTCGAGTCTTTTGAAATTTGTAAAGGGTCTGCTCGTCCTTGGTCTTATGAGCACATTCAGAGACTTAAAAGACGTGATTTCTGTTCCTCAGGAATTGTTGAGTGTATGGCAGCCGGCACGATTGTCCTCGCACACGATTCGGGGGGCCCGAAGCTCGACATCGTCGTGCCTTACCATGGCGAGAGGACTGGGTTCCTGGCTGAAAGTGAAGAGGGCTATGCTGAGACTATGGCCCATATTCTTTCCATGTCTGCAGAACAGAGGCTCCAAATCAGAAACAGTGCCCGTGCGTCTGTAAGCAGATTCTCCGATCAGGAGTTTGAAGTGACATTCCTATCGTCTGTGGAACGATTATTCCAAAAATGCCACACCTGTACAAACTAAAGATGTTTTGTATAAAATGGTTAGATATTTTCATATGTTAATACTTTTCTGAACTCATTCCTTGTTGTGATAAGGTTAGTCTTATCCTGACTCTTTGGAAAAGACCCTGATGCTGGGAAAGATTTGGGGGCAGGAGGAGAAGGGGACGACAGAGAGGATGAGATGGTTGGATGGCATCACCGACTCGATGGACATGAGTTTGAGTAAACTCTGGGAGTTGGTAATGGACAGGGAGGCTTGGCGTGCTGCAGCCCATGGGGTCGCAAAGAGTCGGACACAACTGAGCAACGGAACTGAACTGAATTGATCCTTATGCAAGGCCCTTGCTTATCCATAAGTAAGGCCCTCAGCAGTATGTACATATAGCCAAGGTATTTATTTCGATGGAAAAAGGCAAAGTTACCTAAATGGGAAAGGTAACCTTATATAGTTTAAATGTAAAAATTTTAGATTAGGGTTTGGGCTCAAATTCTGAAAGAAAGGAAACAATTCAAATTTTGGTATAATCCATTATTTTAAAAATTCTATTTGTCAGGTTACTTTAGAAACCAGGAAAGAATTTCCCTTTAGAAAAAACAGAAATGTTGAAAAAAAAAAATGGATGGCTAATAATTGATTAGTACTTTAGAATTGTTCTGATATGTTGGGAACACAAAAAAATTCTGGTACATTTAAATTCAAACAATATTGTGGATAAACTTTTTGAATACCTCTAATGATCCTCTTAAAAGAACAAAAACTTTAAGCAGGCTTAATCATGTTCTAAAAGCAGATAGTCAAAAGACAGGCTGACTGGTTGCTCTATGGGTGTGCCTGGGCATGTAAGTAACCCTTTCCATCACTAGGTACTTGTGAAAATAATTTTCTCTTTAGTGCTATGAGTGTGTTTTTACAGCCCTCTCATTATCCGTTACCATTTTCACATCCCAGAGGCTAGAAGTCCGCTTTGTAAAGTCATTTAAGAGGTCTTAGTCAGAACATCGCGATAAGTTGTTTTTCAGATGGTGGTGATGTAGGACGGGAACCGTCCACATGGTCTCTGTAATCAGCATCATGCATTGTAAGGTGACGAGGTGGCAGTCTGCATAGAGCACTGGACTTGCAGGAAGGGTAGCTGGACCTGACCTCAGCTTCATCTGACCTTTTGACGCAAAAGCTGCTCCCTAATTTTCCTGAGTCTCAGCTTCTCTCACGGTAACCTGGAGATGTATTGGTTGTCCTCACTGCCTTTCATAATTGTCATGAAAACACAAAACACAGAAGGTATGTGAAAGTACTTTAAAATTATGACGTTACTTTAATTAAAGGTAACTGTGGTAAATGCCTTCTGTACTCCCATCTTTATCAGTGCATTATGACCCTAGGTAAATTCTTGTTACTAAGCCAGTAACTAGAAATCAGTATAATTTAACAGGACTTCCATCCTGAATAACTGATAACTAGCACGGAAAAATGAATATATGTGTGTGCAGATATGGTTATTGAGAGCTACAACTTTGAGCATTTGCTCTGCACATAATCAGTTCCTTCTGGTTCAGTGAGTTGACCTCCTTCACAGTCTGACACATCTTGGTCTTAGGGGCATGTGAAAGAGGTAAACTTTTCCTTTCCGGTCGCCTCCTGTCCATTCATGGAGCCAGCCAGCTTCATTATCTGCTTCGAGACACATCGTTGATGTGTTGTCTGACGGCCGTCTCCTGTCATCAGACCAGAAAGCACCAAAACAGAGTCCAGGGATGGTGATGTACCAGAGTGGCCTTGTGCTGGAGATTGTTTAGAAGAGAAAAGCTGGTGGGAACTGGAGCTGGAAGGAGCCCTACAAATTCTCTAGTCTCGTTTCTCTTATTTTCAAATTTACAGACAGGAACGAGGTGAAGAACTTCAATTCCGTCAGCATCCCAGAGCTGGTTAACGACAAAATCAGGATTACCACCTGGATGCAAAAAGCTCAGTGCGTTTTCTTCTCTTACAGCTCTTCTTTGAGATAAGATCCACGACCATCACCCACGCAGCCTACCCATCTACCCAGGGAAGATCATGGGACTAGAGAGAAAATAGAGCAAAAGTAGAGGGTGTATTAAAGGAAGAAAGGATCCTGAAATTTCACAAAATGCTATTTAAACTCATTTCTTCAAAATGATTTTCATTTATCACAAACATATCACTGAAACTATAATGCACATATGTTAGTAGGTTCTCTTTCAGTGTTCCTAACACAGTACTAAATGTTTATTTCTGAATACCTGACATGAAGAATGACAAAGCAATATATCAGCTACTGTCTGTGTGGAGAAACTGAGCGACTTTTAATTCCTATAAGATGTTGCTTTCCAGTGGTCCAAACATGCTGTTTTGAACCCACAGCACTGGTGATTCACATTTCATTTCTAGTTGTGCGTAATAAACTATATTCACATATTCTTTGTATAGTAATCTAGTTGTATCTTAAATATGATGTAGATTTAATAGATATAAAGTCTATTTGTATCTGTGTATGATTGGAAGAAGTGGTTTTATCATCTTTATTTTCCCAGGATGGCGCCTTTATAGGCTGCCAGGTCACGTGGTCCCCCACCCCTCACGTAGTCGCTCAGTTGTGAGTTGTTTATTACCCACTGAAACGGCAGCCCACTCCAGTATTCTTGCCTGGAGAATCCCATGGACAGAGAGGAACCTGGCAGGCTACCGTCCATGGGGTTGCAAGAGTCAGACACAACTTAGCAGATAAACCACCACCACTATTTCCAAGTACCCATGCCAAGAATCTTTTTTAAACAAAGTTTTTAAAGGCAAAACGAGAACTGTCTTGTCTTGTGTACCCACAAGAAAAGTAGGTTGTCAGGTTTAATAGATTTTTTTAATGAGTATTTCAGACCTGTAACATACTGCAGAGCTTCATACACTTTAATAATTTCCAGGATAATTTCCAAAGTCACATTCTAGACAAAATTATGAGATAGGGGCCAGTGTGATTATCAGTGCTTTCAGAATATTTGTGTATTTAATTATAGAAATGTACCCTAGACTCCAGAACTATGATATGAATAAATAAGTGAAAGTGTGTCTGCTAAATCTGTCAATGGGTACAAAGAAAACGTTACTTTCCACACCACTGTATATAAAATACAGATAACTAATGAGAACCTACCATATAGCACAGGGAACTCCACTCAGTACTCTACAATGACCTATATGGGAAAAAATTCTTAAAAAGAGTGGATATAAAAAAAAAAAAAAAAANNTTGTTGTTTTAGCCAAGTTTGTGGTCATTTGTTAGTGATAGAAAACTAATATAGACTCATTCATTTAAAATAATGTTATTTTATAAAACCATGATTTCTGACATTTCTTAGGGTATACTGAATATGCTTTTTTGAAGCTGATGCTGACACTGATGGAAGTAAGTAACTGAGCAAGGAGAGGAATTGTGTACCAAAGAATCATTTTAGTGTCTCACTGAATTATTTTCTAATAGTTTCAAATGTATAAACTTCTGGAAGGCAGGGACTATATCTGGTCTTTATTTTTCATGACAGTCTTTTTTATATATAGTGGTTAGCCCAGTGCCAGAAATGTTTAATTGAAAAAACTAATACAATTTCTTATTAAGACTGTAAGCTCTTTGAGACAGGAACCTAGACTTCAACTTTTTTTTGTATTAATTATAACAATCCCAGTGTTTAACATATGTCTGGAGCCTAGTAGATACTCTGATTTATTTTATCTGCTGTTATGAAGGACAGAGTGGTTATAGCTAAGTGGTAGAATTCTGACCATAATATCTGGTCTGTAAAGAAAGTGAAACTAAAATGGCACATTGATACATTGCCGAACCAAGAAAACAAAGAAACTATTGATCAGACCTGCATGTCTTCAGACACTTGGATCATACATAACTATTATAAGACACTTAGAAGGGAAGTTAAGGGTTGACATACTTCTTGGTATCATTTAAAGAATGATCAAGTTGATAGATTCATACATAGTTACCGAGACACATGAATTTTCTAACAGTTCTGAAGACATGCAGGTCTGATGAATAGTTTCTGTGTTTTCTTGGTTCGGCAATGTATCAATGTGCCATTTTAGTTTCACTTTCTTTACAGACCAGATATTATGGTCAGAATTCTACCACTTAGCTATAACCACTCTGTCCTTCATAACAGCAGATAAAATAAATCAGAGTATCTACTAGGCTCCAGACATATGTTAAACACTGGGATTGTTATAATTAATACAAAAAAAAGTTGAAGTCTAGGTTCCTGTCTCAAAGAGCTTACAGTCTTAATAAGAAATTGTATTAGTTTTTTCAATTAAACATTTCTGGCACTGGGCTAACCACTATATATAAAAAAGACTGTCATGAAAAATAAAGACCAGATATAGTCCCTGCCTTCCAGAAGTTTATACATTTGAAACTATTAGAAAATAATTCAGTGAGACACTAAAATGATTCTTTGGTACACAATTCCTCTCCTTGCTCAGTTACTTACTTCCATCAGTGTCAGCATCAGCTTCAAAAAAGCATATTCAGTATACCCTAAGAAATGTCAGAAATCATGGTTTTATAAAATAACATTATTTTAAATGAATGAGTCTATATTAGTTTTCTATCACTAACAAATGACCACAAACTTGGCTAAAACAACAAGAATGTATTATAGTTCCATTGGTGAGAAGTCTAAAGTGGATTTCATGAGGCTAAAATCAAGGTGTTGGCAGGGCTGCATTCCTTTGGCAGGTTTTTGGGGTGAAAGCTTTTCCAGCGCCTAAAGAGAGGCTGCCTGCATTCCTTGGCGTGAGGCCTCTTCCTGCATCTTCAAAGCCGGCAGGATCGAGCTGAACCACCCCCTCAGCTGCCACCTCTCT
Source organism: Redunca redunca (assembly GCA_006410935.1). Lineage (NCBI taxonomy): Eukaryota > Metazoa > Chordata > Mammalia > Artiodactyla > Bovidae > Redunca > Redunca redunca. The sequence goes on along the minus strand of SJYQ01001097.1, from coordinate 278,652 downwards.
GGTTCACTTCCTCTTCCACCTTCAGAGACTCTTGTGCTGACACTGAGCCCATCTGAATAAGCCAAGATAACCTCCCTATTTAAGGTCAGCTGGCTAGGAATCTTAATTCTACCTGCGATGTTAATTCCCCTTTGCCAGGTAAAAATATATTCACATCTTTGGGTGTGCTTGGGGTGGGGGGAGTCACGTTACTATGCCAACCACATACAGAATCTGAAAGATTTCTTAATAGAAATGTTAAAGTAAAACTATGAATTGCTACATTCAAAAGTTAGTCCCATTGTCTAAATTGAGAGAAAAACTAATAAGCCTTGGGATTACTGGAAAACCCTTACAATAAATGAATATTTATGACTTGTTCCCAAAGAGACTATAACACATACAAACATCATTTAAGAAAAAGTTCAACAATCACAGTTGAATATTTTGACTGTTGGTTGATATTCCTTGATCTTCATCACCAATACAAATTTTGTCATCAGATGGAATAAAAATACTCTCCAAACCTTCATTTAATTCTGAATATTTCTGCATGCCTATCCCCTCTGTTTCTTCTAAGTTTCCGGCATCTTTAGAAGAACTAGAAACCTCTTCTCTTTTTTCTGCCTCATTGAAAGTAGCCAGTTTTTCCAGAGATTCTACTACTTTATTTCTCAATTCATCTTCAGATTCTTCAAAATTTCTGAAATAATAAAACAGTAAAAATATACTTTGTGGTATCAGAACACTGATGAAGACATGAAAATGTATCCCTTCTTAAGCCCCAGTCCCCAAATGAGCAATATTAAAGTTGCTTTTTCAGCCAGGTAATAAATTGTTTATTAGTCTGGTTTTTCTTAGGATGATTAACATCCAATGTTGGGAGAATCAATATTTTCTTAAGCTGGAACTGTGTTCTACAACCTTTATGATATTTATTAATATCTATTAAATTCATGTTTAAAAGAAGAAGCAGGAAGAGAAAAAAGATAATGAAATGGCTGCCATATATTAAGCCCTTCCTATGAGAATCCCAGGGACAGGGGAGCCTGGTGGGCTGCCGTCTCTAGGGTTGCACAGAGTCGGACTCGACTGAAGCGACTTAGCAGCAGCAGCAGCATATGCCAGTCACGGGCCTAAAGCACTTCCCGTATACTGTGTTTCATCTAATAATAATACTTGAGGTAGACATTGTCATCATCAATTTACAAAGAAGCTGGGCTCAAAGGGATTTTGAAAAAGTGCCCAGGGTCTCACAGCTACTACCCAGAGACCCACCCATTCTGAAAGGGTAGAAACGGACACGACTGAGCGACTGACACGCACACGCACACACTGGTCTCCTTAGCTGAGTCTCTGAGGCTATCTTTGCAGCCTCGACAGCAGCATTTTAACTTTTTACCATTTTTACTATATCCTGTGCTTCATGTAGGCCTCTGTGAATGATCTACTTACGTATCCTCGTCATCAGATCTTGGATCTGGTTGTTCTGCATCTACTTCAACGTCAGAGGCCACTTCCACCTTCCCCTTGTCTTCTTTCAGTGATCCCACTGTTAAATAAATGACAGAGATTAAAACATCCCAGCCTATACACCTCCTGAGGGGCATGCACCTAGAGTCTATATTGAACATCAGCCACAATGGTAAAACCTTTGAATAATTCCATTAAAGCAGAGAAAAGACAGATAAAAATGGACAGCAACTGTTCCACGTTGTACTGAAAGTAGCAGGCAACACAACAAGAGAAGAAAAAGGAAGTGAGAGAAATAATGATCAGAGGTGAAGAGACAAACTAACCCCACTTTCAGGGTAGAAGCTTTCATTGTATAGAAAATTTAAGGAGATCTTGTAAAAACGTAAGACTTGCCAACATTATCTGTGCTCTGTCATGTCTGACTCTTTGCAGCCCCATGGACTGTAGGCCATCAAGCTCCTCTGCCCACAGAATTTTCCAGGCAAGAATGCTGGAGTGGGTTGCCACTGCCTGCTCCAGGGCATCTCTTCAACCCAGGGATCAAACCCCTGTCTACTGCCTCTCCTGCACAGGCAGGCAGATGCTTCACCACAAGCCCACCTGGGAAGCCTGCTAACATTATTGGACCAGCCTTCACTGGGGGCTTCCCTGATGGCTCAGAGGGTAAAGCGTCTGCCTGTAATGCAGGAGACCCAGGTTTGATCTGTGGATCAGGAAGATCCGCTGGAGAAGGAAATGGCAACCCACTCCAGTCCTCTTGCCTGGCAAATCCCATGGATGAAGAAGCCTGATAGGCTATGGTCCATGGTGTTGCAAAGCATCGGACACGACTGAGCAACTTCACTTTCACTGTTTTTATACACAGTATTCAGCTTATGGTTACAGTAAATCACTGATGTCTGCAGGGAAAGCCCAAAGCACATATCCACAACTTTATCTTTTTTTTGGTGAGGGTGGAGTTGAGGGGGTGAATTCATTGCTGTTATTTAAAGTGTACTTTCGAAAACAAATAATAATAATAATTTTAAAAATAAAGTGTACTTTCGTTCCTCTTGGGGAAAAGATCAGACTGAAGATAGTAAAATATTTCATTTCTTTACAGGAACCAGCATCCCCTCAACAGCTCTAAGATTTCAATGATTATAAGGTACACTTATTATATACACTAACAACAAAGAAAACGTTCCCAATAAAATGGCACAATGTTTTCTTAGCCCTTAAAATTTTTATCTTGTAAATATAAATTACTGTAAGAACTCTTTTAGTCTTTCTTAAGCACATATCTGGAGAAGAGAATGGCAACCCACTCCAATATTCTTGCCTGGAGAATGCCATGCACAGAGGAGCCTGGCAGGCTATATAGTCCTTGGGGCGACAAAGAGTCGGACATGAGTGAGCAACTAACACTATGCTACTACTATATAAGCACGCATCTTTAACCTATGTCACGCTGGTATATTCATAAAAATGAAAATATAAGGTGGAATTAAAAGCAGAGATGTTTTCGTAAACTTTTACATGACAACCCATGTATACGCTCACAAGTTGAAATTTCACCGCACAGTAAGTAAATATTTACCTATTCTTAATGAACACAGTTCATCCCAAATCACAGCTCATATCACTTCCTAAAGTGCATGAAATACATGAAGCAGATTCATATATCTCATTTATGAGTTAGTCTGGCTACTAGAACAGAGTATTCTTCTTGGTATGGGAATCTGATAGTTTTACTTTCCTGTCTCAAGAAGGCAGTTTTAGGAGGCTCTTATTTTTGTTTAACAGGATAGAAGAAAGAATGAAAGGCTGACTACAGAAATGTAAATCAGCTGTTATCAAGATGTGCAACTATGATGTTACCAAGGCAACTGTGTACCCTGAAAACTGACACAATAAAAACAGAGGTTGCCTTCCCACCAAGGATTCCCTGGGAGTGGCTAAACTATAAACAAAATTACTGACCTGAATTAATTATGCACATGTTAAAAAAAAAAAACAACTTATCCTCCTTAAAACAGTGTAGTTTTTTACTAGTAAGATTCATTTAAAAGGATTTTATAAAGTCTTACTATTTTAAATTTTCAAAATTAGGACATGGAGACAGACACTAGAGAACAGACTTGTGGACCCACTGGGGGAGGAGATGGAGGGATAAACTGAGAGAGAAGCACTGAAACATATATATTATCACATGTACAACAGCTAGCGGGAAGTTGCTGCAGAGCACGGGGAGCTCAACCTGGTGCTCTGGGTCAGCCTAGACGGGTGGGATGGGTTG
>SJYQ01001097.1:262970-274775 GCA_006410935.1 Redunca redunca | reverse complement strand
TTAAACATGTCCTTGATAATCTCACTTTTAAATGGAATTTAGAACAAGATGCATCAAAGGAGTTTATTTTCAAGAAACTAGATGTTTAAGCCAAAGATATGACAGAGGATATATGAATTGCAGTTAAATGTATGACAACGAATCCTTAAATGCCTTTATAGATTGTGTCCATTACACATGTAATCAAAGTTATTAGAATTTACACATGCAGACAGTCTTCATAAACAGTCTACAGAACCGTAAGAATAATTTTTAATGTTGTAATTTCCTTATCCAGGTTGATAGCAATTACAGCCATTGGCAAACCCATGCCTTTACATAAAGTGATAGTAAAAATTATGCTGTGGCTGTATTCTCATTCACAGAGACACGGTCACCTACTAAGTTCTGGACATGGTAGCGGGCACCACGGATAGAGAGTTGGAGTCGGGTGGTGATCAAGACAAAGCCCTCAGAAGCTTATAGCCTAGCGAGGAAGAAAGCTATTAAACAGAAAATCAACATGAACTTGATTTTTATGATCAGAGAATTAGTGTCTTGTAGGATACGAAGCAGGGAACCCAAACTCAGATGAATACAAAGGAGACATGCCCCGATGTTTTCTCAAGCACTTAAACCAGTGGCTATCTAAGACTTCCCTGGTGGTCCAGTGGTTAAGACTCTGTGCTCCCAATGCAGGGAACCCAGATCCAATCCCTGGTCAGGAAACTAGATCCTCCAAGATGGAACTAAAACCCAGCCAGACAAAAGAAAAAAAAATTTAATATTAAAAAAATAAAACAGTGGTTGCCTGTCAGTGGTACACAGGCAGTAGTTTAGCTGAGATCCAGGTTTTTCATAGCAATCAATAAAAATTCAAATAAAACCACTACTACATCTTATGGCCTGAATTTACATAATAAATATAATAAGGAAATGTATTTCATGGACTTAACCAATATTTGAGTGTGCACGAATTTCAGTGTGACACCAAATGAATGTGAAACTGTCGGAGGTAGCTAAAAGAAAAGTCAGAGAGACAGTAGACAAATTTGAGGAGTTACAGAAAGCTTAGTAGAATTTTTGGATTAAAGGAAAGCATGTCAATCAAGTTACAGGCTCTTGAATTCATTCATCCAAATTATTAACTTATTAAGAATCTTCTATATTCCAGACACTTTTGCCAGCTCTGTCTGGCAGTACAGGGAAAAGTTTGGAGGGAAGGGTAATTGCTGACAAAACATTGCTACAGAAGTGAGCAGGAGTTCCATCAGAGAGGAATCTTAAGGGAGAATCACTTTGGCAAAGGGAGGAAGGCTTGCATTCTAAACAGAAGGAAGAATAGTTGAAGACAAGTGCCAGGGGCTCTGACGTTCATTGGGAGGGGCCATTTGGTCTTAAAGACGCTTAGAGTCTGCACAATCTGGGTTTTATCTGAAGGGTGAGGGAGAATCTTCTGCAGGATTTAAAGCAGAGAAAAGACTTGGTCCTTTTTAGTATCAATACTATCTGGCAGGGGTGCAGTGTACATGTGCGTGCTTAGTCACTCAGCTGTGTTAGACTCTGTGACCCCATGCATGAATCACAGTCCACCAGGCTCCTCTGTCCATGGGGTTTTTTCAGGCAAGAAAACTGGAGTGAGTTGCCATTTCCTCCTCCAGGGATCTTCCTGACCCAGGGATACAACTCATGTCTCCTGCGTCTCCTGCATTGCACGAGAATCCTTTACTGCTAAGTCACCAGGGAAATCCCAGGTGCAGAGGGATAGCTAAAGAAAGATGACCAGAGATAGGAAGTCAAGCTAGGAAAGATGAGGTGAAAAGATGAGGTGAGGCCAACCACAGAGTTAGAGGCTGAAAAAGCAATGAAAAGTCCAGCCAGGGACCTCCCTGGTGGCCTAGTGGCTAAGCCTTCTGTGGTTCCAATGCAGATGGCCCAGGTTTGATCCCAGCTCAGGGAACTAAATCCCACATGCTGCAACTAAGAGCTTGCATGCTGCAACTAAAGATCCTGCATGGCAAAATCAAGACCTGGTACAGCCAAATAAAAAAATAAATATTAAAAGAAAAAGCACAGTTGGAGTGGGAGGGGGTGCCTACAACTTTCAGTTCAGTTCAGGCTCAGTCGTGTCCGACTCTTTGCAACCTCATGAATCACAGCACGCCAGGTCTCCCTGTCCATCACCATCTCCCGGAGTTCACTCACACTCATGTCCATCGAGTCCGTGATGCCATCCAGCCATCTCATCCTCTGTCGTCCCCTTCTCCTCCTGCCCCCAATCCCTCCCAGCATCAGAGTCTTTTTCAATGAGTCAGCTCTTCTCATGAGGTGGCCAAAGTACTGGCGCTTCAGCTTTAGCATCATTCCTTCCAAAGAAATCCCAGGGTTGATCTCCTTCCACGCTTTGCTTTGAACGCCACCCTGAGAGGCAAGTTCCTACCTTGTGTCCCACTTGTTGGATCAATTACTCATATATGCCTAATGCAAAGATGTCCGTGCAAAAATACAGTAAGTTCATTAATAAATTCATGTGGCATGCAAGATCATATGAAGAGTTTTCTATGATTCTTTCAAAGAATCACAGCAGCAAATGCAAGAAGACAAATCATCGCCACCAGCATGTCGCTTCGCCATCACAGTGTCCTGAAAGATGGGCACCTCCATCCTCCCTGGTCTGGGACCGCAGCCCTTGGCCTCCAGTCTAATCCAGGGCAGCCCAAAGCTTCTTCCCAACCCCCCAGTCTCCAGCCCCATCTTACAGACAATGCCTTTATCCCAGGATAGAAGGGGAGGAAGCTGACCAGCAATCAGACTGCAGCCTGTGATTTGAAGTTACTAGAAAGAAAGCCTTGAAGACAGAGAACCATTGTTCTCTCTCTCTCCCCACCCCCTCCACCTAAGCCTTGAGTTTTAAGTGTGGCAGCTGAGATAAGTAATAATATCAAAGAACTCCAGCTACTCAGGGCCCCTGCCCACTTCTACTGCTCCTAGATTTTAGTTATACTTTCTCAGTCTCTCAGGTGGGTAGATCTGCAAATCCTTCCCACCTGAAATGTTCCTTCGACAATAAAATGCCATCCTTTCACAGAGATTCCCCTTTTCTTGCACTTCACACCCTGGTAGACTCACTCTTCAGAAACAGTCAGCTATGCCTCTTGCATTATTCTCAACATACTTTCCTGTTGTTCTTTCACTTTTTAAGCACTCATCAGCACACCTCCATTACTCTCAGGTTGGTACCCAGGCCCCCTGCCCCCTCAGCCCTGCATCTCTGAAGCCCCAAAGCCCTGCCTGGGCAGGTGTTCTTTGTTTGATACCTTCCTGTCCCGGATGGCTTTTCTCCTGGCAGTTCACACCAGATCCTCACTGTGATGCAAATTCCCCCAACCTTTAGAAAACAACAACTTCTGAAGCCAACACAAGCATAATCTTGCTAAAAGTTAGAGGCAAAAAAAAAAAAATCCCCAAAGCCAAAAAAACTATATTAAGATGTATTTTATTGCCCACTGCATGGTAATTTGAGCCTGCTGAATAGCTGTCAGATTAAATGGACTCTGTCAAGTAGAGCTAAGCCCTAGCTCATCATCTACAAAGCCACCTGCCCTTCCTACCTAATTTTCATCACTCATCAACCGATCCTGTTACAGAAAATGACTCCACTTTTTTCAGAAGCTCAAGTCTTTCATTAATGCATCTGGAACAGGCTTGGACAAAGTAAATCAGCTTCTGAAAAGGCTTTGACACCCTCTCAATTCTCTCTCCAGGCTATTCTTATCCCTGTCCTGCATTTACATGTCTGACAAAATTCTGCAGAGGGTTGGGGATGTACTTAAACTACATACCACATTCTCCATCGTTGGCAGAAAGCGAGCTACTGGTTAGCTGTGCTCCTGCCAAAACACTCAGTAAAGTTCCCGGTGCTTCTTGCTGCCACCGTCTCCTGTTTTCTGGACCGCCTTCAATCTCAATCACTCGGCCGTCTGAAAAGGAGACTGGATTAGTGACAATAAAAATGCTTCTTTAACGGAGCTTTTAAAATCGCAGAATGCAAGAACCTTGGAGATAACCTAATCCCACCCGTCATTTTATGAGTAAAGAAGCTAAGAAAAATTCAGTGACAATATGATTGTCACAGAGCTACTAGGCAGGAAAGTCATTTTTTGCTTTGCAAACTGGCTATTGTGGTATGTTCACATTTCTAGTCTATCGTTTATTTTAAATTCAGTTTCCCTCCTTATTGTTTCACTGGCTTAGGATGGATTAAATTGTATTATGTTTGCAAGCCCCTTTCTGTAAGTTTAATGGTATATTTTGTAAGAGTATAAATATGGGTCCATTCAAACACTTTTAATTACTAACTTCAGTAATACAGACTTCAACTTATAAGATGGACATAAATTTTAGCTCTTCCTCAGCCCCACATGGGCTTCCCAGGTGGTGCTAGAGATAAAGAACCTGCCTGCAATGTAGGAGATGTAAGCAAGCTTGATTCCTGGGTCAGGAAGATCCTTCGGAGGAGGGAAAGGCAACCCACTCCAGTATTCTTGCCTAGAGAATCCCATAGATAGAGGAGCCTGGCAGGCTACAGTCCATAGGATCGCAAAGAGTCAGACATCACTGAAGTAACTTAGCACACACGGCCCCACGTTATCAAGAACATAGGAAGTAAGCAATAAAAATCTCCACCACCTGTAAGATCACACCCAGGTATTGCAGGGACTCTCTGATGAGGAAAGACTATGCCAGAAGCTCAGATGTAAACGAAAGAATTTAGGTTGAAAATACCATCACATTCTAAGCAGTCCCAACACCGAAACAGTATATTGGCTTACAAAGCAATTTAATGTGTATCTTTGCACTAACTCTCTAAATCTTGTGGGATAGCTAATATTTCAATTGTGATGTTACTGATGAAAAAAATGGCCCTCCAAGACATTGCATGAGTTATTGGGCTAGCAGAGGAAAGCAAATGAAGCCACCTGCCCCTCCTTGAGAGGGAGGTGGGAGCCTGGATCTTTCCTCCTCTACATTCTCACAGCTACAGTGGTCAATTGTCTAGAATAATTAGTAGGCAAGTCTCTGCAGAGGTAGGAAGTGGAAGTGTTGGTTGCTCAGTCGTGTCTGGCTCTTTGCAATCCCATGGACTGTAGCCCACCAGGCTTCTCTGTCTGTGGGATTCTCCAGGCAAGAATACTGGAGTGGGTTGCTATTTGCTTCTCCAGAGGATCTTCCCGACCCCGGGATCAGACCTGGGTCTCCTGCATTGCAGGCAGATTCTTTACCATCTGAGCCACAAGCCTAATCTAAAACAGTATCTTTTGACAAGTATTTGATACAAATCTATAGGGACTGTAGGGCTTCCCTGGTCGCTCAGATGGTAAAGTGCCTGCCTGCAAAGCGGGAGACCTGGGTTCAATCCCTGCGTTGGGAAGATCCCCTGGAGAAGGAAATGGCAACCCACTCCAGTACTCTTGCCTGGAAAATCTCATGAACAGAGAACCCTGGTAGGCTACAGTCCATGGGGTTGCAAAGAGTCGGACACTACTGAGCGACTTTTCTTTCTTTCACTTATAGGGACTCTACTGAAAAGTGAGAACTATCAGGTCAGAATGAGCACTGGCATTTGGGGTGAACACAGCTGTGTCTGGGGCCTCTTTCTCCTCTTGCTGACGATTTAAGCCACTGATGTCAGCCTCACCCTCAGGCATGGTGGAGCAGGTGGAGCAGGTGGAGGTGACATTGGCCGAGGCCATCATTTGCAGCAGAGTCTGAGGAGCTCCTGGGGCCCACTGTCTCCTGTGCCCTGCAGCAGTGGCATCCGGAACGCACAACTCTGGGTATAAGGAAATAACTCGTTCATCTCAAAGCAGCAAAGTGTGACTAATAGCACCAAATGGTTCTTAGGAAACCTGGAATCCGTCAGCTGGCACATTCAAAAACAGAAGTTACCACCATCCTTCTAATACAGATTATTATGGACTGAATGTTTGCACACCATCCCTCCCTGATCCCCTCCCCGCTCCCACCAATTCAAATGTCCAAACCTCATGCCCAAGGTGATGGTATTAGGAGGAGGGACTGTGGGGAGGTGATTAGGTCATGAGGGTGAAGCCTCATGAATATGAGTAATGCTCTTATGAAAGAGACCCCAAAGAGCTCCCTCATCTTTTCCACTAAGGGTTGTTCAGTCGCTGAGTCCTGTCAGCGACCCCATGGACTGCAGCAAACCAGGCTTCCCTGTCCTTCACTATCTCCTGGAGTTTGCTCAAATTCATGCCCACTGAGTCGGTGATGCCATCCAACCATCTCATCCTCTGTCATCCCCTTCTCTTCCTGCCTTCAATCTTTCCTAGCATCAGGGTCTTTTCCAATGAATCGGCTCTTCCCATCAGGTGGTCAAAGGATAGGAGCTTCAGCTTCTGCATCAGTCCTTCCAATGAATATTCAGGACTGATTTCCTTTAGGATGGACTGGTTTGTGAGGACACAGCAAAAAGATGGAAGTAGGCCCTCACCAGACCCTGAATCTACCAGCATCATGATCTTGGACTTTCCAGCCTCCAGAAATGTGTGAAATATTGAATAAATGTTGTTACTAAGCCATCAAGTTTATGGTATTTGTTACTTCAGGCCACTGAACTTTTAAGTTCTGAAGTTATAAACAGGTTTAAAATTGTTTCATTTTTATTATTAACATTTGATTGACTAGACAATATATTTAATGCTAAAGAAATATTAACAGCACTGAATGAATGGGCATTATGTGGACTTTAGTAGTTTCCATGGAATTGCAACTATTCCATTACCTTACTTTATTTTTTGGCCACACTGTGGCATTCGGGACCTTAGTTCCCCGACGAGGGGTTGAACCTGTGCTCCCTGCAGTAGAAGTGCATATTCTTAACCGCTGGACCAGCAGCCAAGTCCCCTCCCTTAATTTCAAAAGTAACATGGTTTTTAGAAAATTTGTTGCTATGTTTCATTATAGGAAATTTGGAGATCAGATAAATAAAGAAGAAAACGAAAATTTCCACAATCCCACTGTCCAGAAGACGATTACAGTTGCAAATTTTCCTTCGTGCATTTTGTTTTTGCTTCATTTTGAAACAAAAATAAATGGGCCAAATACTACATACCCTTTTATAATTTGTTCTTTCCAATTAGCAATATATCCTATCTAAATTATTAAATATTGCTCTATACCACTATTTTAAAGCAAACTGGGTATCCTGTTTTATGAATACATTTTAACTTAATTCTCTTTTGCTGGATTTTTAGATTGCTAGAATTTTTTACTACAATAAACAACACTATAATGAACTCCTTTTTTACATTTATGACTATTTTCCCTAGGTAAAATATTAAAAATGACAATTCTAGGGGCTAGTAATATTTGCTTTACCAAAGCCTTTTATTGTTAAAGTTGAAACTATTACTAATTTATTCTGTGATTTTTTTTTTCCCTATGTATTTTGAATAGCGAATTCTTCCCTATTTGAAAAATACTCACATTTTCTTTCACTTTATTTTATAACATACAATTTCACTTTTAACATATAAATCCTTTGATTTAGCTTGGAATTTGTTTCATTGGAATTTGTTTGTATCATTATCTAGAGTCTGATTTCACAATTTCCCCCCAAATTGTTAACCAATTAGTTCTTAGAGCATTTATTTATTTATTTTATTTTATTCATTTATTTAATTCCCATTGACATGTGACTTTTAGCATATGCTAAATTATAATACATACTAGAGTTTGCTTCTAAACTTTGTCTTTTTTCACTAATTTTTAAAAAATTTTGCTGCTAGTATCATATTGTTTTAATCACTGTAATTTATATAATATAGTTTGATATTTGGAAGACAAGTACCACTCACTGCTCTTCTTTTCTAGATTTTTTGGCTAGTTAAGAATCTCCAAGGGACTTCCCTGGTGGTTCAGTGGTTAAGAATCTGCCTTCCAATGCAAGGGACAGGGGTATGAGCCTTGTTTGAGGAATTAAGATCCCACATGCCATGGGGCAACTAAGCCCTCAAGCTGCAAGTACTCAGCTCAAGCACTACATCTAAGATCCGACACAGCCAGAAATAGATACATATTTTTTAAAAAGGATCTCCAAGATTCTGCAATCTGCCAAGATCTCTTTACACCAGAAAAAACTCCTGTTGTGCTTTTGATTGAAATTGCCAAAATCCACATATTTATTTGGAATGAATATTTCTAATATATAACAGTACTGTTGTTGTTGTTCACTTGTCCAGTTGTGTCCGACTCTTTTCTCTACATTTATTCAAACAGTCTTTAACTACCTCAGTAAGGTTTTATGGTTTCCTTCATTTGTTCAGCATGATTCTTATGGGGTTTATTCCCAAGTTATAAGTACAAACACATATACACTCACACACATATTTGCTATTGATACTGTCAATGAGATCTAAAGACCAACTGGGGAAAATATTTGCAATAGGTATTTCAGGCAAAGGTTCTAGTTAAATGAGTCTTATAAATTAAAAAAATGACATATTCAGTAGAAAAATAGATAAAGGATATGAGCACATAATTCATAAGAGAAAGACAGAGGTCAATAAACACATGGGGAATTGTTCATCCTGAATAATAATTACAGGAACCCAGTTTAAACTGAGTCCATTTTCAGTATCAAACTAATGATTAGTGCTGCTGCTGCTGCTGCTAAGTCACCTCAGTCGTGTCTGACTCTGTGTGACCCCATAGATGGCAGCCCACCAGGCTCCCCCGTCCCTGGGATTCTCCAGGCAAGAACACTGGAGTGGGTTGCCATTTCCTTCTCCAATGCATGAAAACGAAAGGTGAAAGTGAAGTCGCTCAGTCGTGTCAGACTAGTAGCGACCTCAAGGACTGCAGCTTACCAGGCTCCTCTGTCCATGGGATTTTCTAGGCAAGAGTACTGGAGTGGGTTGCCATTGCCTTCTCCGAACACTGGGGTTCAAAAAGCAGGTTTTGTGCCGCCTTTCACTGGTTCATGACAGTTCTATGATTGTGAAGGCAGAGTCAGGTGTCACTCATCTCTGAGGTCCCTTCCACCTAGAAGTCTGGCAGAAGCTGGGGATTCTCTGTAAGATGCCTGCTGAATTGAATACAGACTTTTCCAGGTGGAAGTGAGGCAACGTGTGTTATTCTAGGAAGAGGAAACTGAGCTGAGTCAGGCTGTGTAAATGCTCACATAGCTGCAAGAGAAGATGCGGTTCCAATAGACTGGGCGGATCCCATCATCAATGCAGGAAGAGACAGGGGTGATCGAGCGGGATCACGCCATGCAGCATACCATGTGTTACTTTGTGCAATGAACTGTATCTTATGGGCATTATCAAAACAAAATTTGAGCAGGGAACTCTACTCATATTTCATTTTGATAATGCCTCATTTCCACCTGGAAAAAAAAATCTTTCTTCGATTCAGCACAGGGGAACTCTACTCAGTGCTCTGTGGTGACCAAAATGGAAGGAAATCCCAAGAGGGGATATACGTGTACAGAGCGCTGATTGCCTTGCGGCACAGTAGAAACTAACACACCATTGTAATCCAACAATACTCCAGCAAGAATTAATTTTAAAAATTTGAGTAGGATAATAATATGACAAGATGACTATAGCAATATTTACAGAATGAAAGGGAAAGACTAGAGAAAAGGTGGGTGCATAGGAGAGTAAAGCAGCTCTCCTATGAGTGAGGGGAAGGGAAAGGGGAAATTAGGGAAATAGCATCTATTAAATTAAGCACCTAATATGTCCATTTTCACGTTAGTCTTTGCAATAAGTCTGTGTGGCAAGCATTAGTATCCTCATTCCTAAGGGGAAACTGAGGTTCAGAGATTTTTTTTTTTTTGGCCACACAGCATGTGAGATCTTAGTTCCCCTACCAGGGATAGAACCCTGTGGCCCCTACATTGGGAGTGTGGAGTCTTAACCACTAGCCTACCAGGGAAGTGCCTGAGATTCAGAGATTTGAAGTAACATGTGAAAGGCTGCACAATCAAAAAGCAGCAATACCAGCTGGGATTGGAACTCTGTCTCCAAAGCCCACGCGCTTCCTACTACATACACGGCTGAGACAGGACAGGGCAGAGAGAAGGGAGGAGGAGGAGGGAGACTCAGGGACATCTCAGAGTCGAAACCACCCCCGGCATAACAGCAAGACCGTCAGCCTGCTGAGGGCATCACCCAAAATAAAGACTCCCTGGGAAGAAAGGGCTCATAAGACTGATCGTACACACACTGAGTTTGAGATGACAATGGGACTCGTCCATGGAGCCATCTAGGAGATCCTGAGAAAGCCAGATGAGTGTGGAGCTGCTGGTGGAGGAGTGGAAGCTGAGGGAGCAGTGTGGGTCTCTGGGGCTGTGATCTCTGCGGCGGGTGGAATCAGGCCAGATCCTGCCCAGCTCAGGGAGGCGTGCGGGTCAGGGGACAGTCAAGTCACAGGAGATGAGCAAGGAGAGCATACGAGATGGGTTGCCAATAAAACAGTACCTTCTCATTTGCAGCCTTCAAGGGACACATACCTGCTTCTGGGCAACAGAGTTTTTCAATTGCTTTGTCTGTATAATCTTCCTGCCCCTTCATACATTTATATTCCATGAACTTCATGCCATCCTCAGAGGTCAAAGTTTCATTCAGTATATCCACTGCCTAAAGCAATTCCAGTGTTTCATGAGAAATAAGCCATATTTTGGGGGGAAAAGTTTAAAAATTATTCTGTATTCCCAGTAGTAGCATTTACCAAGATATGCAATGAGTATTCAGTATATGTTTATTACATGAATCAATAGGCTTTTAAAGCTGGAACTCTTCTGGAACAAGGTAGAAACAGGAATGTGTCCATTTCTTCTCCTTGTCAACAGTGATGAGCACTGATCATATGGCAACTAATTTGATGCAGACGTCCTGCCTTCTATCTTATCCCCCTACTGTTCCATGCTACAGGACTCTAAAGATGAGTTCATCCACGCCCTGCTTTCAGCTTTAACATTGCCAGTCAGCTCCCTAAAACTGCTCCTAACATTCCATTAATAATATTAAAATGATCACTCTGTTTCAAGCATATCACAACAAAGAACAAAGGATGAACTTGGTACATAAAAATTTTTGGGACTCCATTCTTTTTTCTAGAAGGCCAACTTTGAAAATGTTAGTCACTCAGTCATGTCTGACTCTTTGCAATCCCATGGACAATAGCCTGCCAGGCTCCTCTGACCATGGGATTCTCCAGGCAAGAATACTGGAGTGGGTTGCCGCATCTCCTCCAGGAGATCCTCCCCACCCAGGGATCAAACCCTGGTCTCCTGCATTTCAAGTGGGTTCTTTACCATCTGAGCCATCAGGGAAGCCAACTTCAGCACCTCATTTCACAGAAGCACTGGAGGGACCGGTCCTCAGCTTCCAACTCAGACTCTGGGTCCCCAGAGCTAATCCCTCTGGTACTCACAGCTCCGGGACACTTACAGCCTAGCAGTTAGAGGTGAGTACTAACTACCAACACTCCACTGAAGTCTTTATGTAGCAAAATGCTGGTAAAATTTCAAAACTTAGTGGCACACAGAGGATTTTTAAGGCAGTGAAAATATTCTGTATGATTCTAAATACTCTGAATGATTCTATAATTTTATTCTAAAATTTTAAAACTATTATTTATTTTTATTTTATTTTTAAAACTTTTTATTTCATATTGGAGTATAGTTGATTAACAATGTTCTGTTAATTTCAAATGCACAGCAAAATGATTAAGTTATACATGTAGATGTATCTATTCTTTTTCAATTTCTTTCCGTTATACATATAAATGTAT